>CM053571.1:811697-845513 GCA_028646485.1 Cryptoprocta ferox
TGGAGGCTGGAGAACTGGTCACTGCGGAAAAGCACCCACACATTTGGTGGCCAGAAGTGAAGTATTCTGTGACCGCAGAGTAAGAGTAAAGGAGAAACCGGAGTTTCCCTCGACACACAGATAAAGATGTTTTTTAAAAGGCAGGGGCTGCCAGACTGAGTAAAAAAGCAAGACTAACTGCCTGTAAGAAACACACTCTAAACATAAAGACACAAACATCTCAGAAGCCAAAACGGAAAAGGCGCCCCACGCTGATACTGATCCACAGAAAGCTGCAGCGGCCACGTGAACATCCAGTGCGGACTGAGAGGGACGTGCCAGGGACAACAGGGACACTACGTAAAGTGACAGAGGGCCAGCTCATCAGACGTGCACACCAGACAGAACTAAAAGGGAGACTAGATCGAGTCAAAATTAGAGATTCCAACACGTCTAATGCAACAGGTAAGGAGCAGAGAAAATGAGTAAAGACGACGGGAGGTTTGCAAACACTGTGTCACGCGCCCTAATTGACACTGACTGAACGTGGAACCGACAAGGCCAGAACACACGTGATTTGCAGGTGCACATAAGACATGCATCAAGATCAACTGTTCGTTCCAAGGGCAATAAGCAAACCTCCGTGAATGTGAAAGGTCCCTGACGATAAGGGAACTGAACGAGAAACCAACAACAGAATGAGACCTAGAAGAATCCAGAATATGTTCAAATCAATAACCCTTCTACAATAAGTCAAGGGTCAAAGACAAAAATCACAAGGACAGCAAAGCAAATTTATCTCAAAGAAAGCAGAGAAAAGAAAACCACAGAGAAAAGACATGAAATCAATGAGACCAAACACTGGTTCTTTGGAAAATCAATAAAATTGACAAACTGCTACACAGACACAGACACAGACAGACATCACCAACAGCAGGAACGAAAGAGGGGAAGCGTCTTAGACCTCCCAGATGCTGAGGGCACAGAGGAAGTACACGAACGACTCTATGACGATAAAATCAGCAACTTCTATAAACAAACTCCGGGAAAGACACATGACGGAAACTCAATGGGGATGAACCGAATAGCTCTTTAAAAAATGAAACTTGTGGGGGCACCTGGGGGGCTCAGGCCACAATCTCATGGTTCGTGAGCCGAGTCCCACGTCGGGCTCTGTGCTGACGGCTCGGAGCCTGCTTGGGATTCTCTCTGTCCCTCTCTCGGCCCTTTCCCCTCTCTCTCAAAAATAAACATTAAAAAAATAAAAATAAACTTAGAGTTAATTCAGCAAATAGGGGTGCCTTAGTTGGGTGAGCGGCTGACTTCGGCTCAGGTCATGATCTCGTGGTTGTGGGTTCGAGCCCCGCGTCGGGCTCTGTGCTGACAGGTCGGAGCCTGGAGCTGCTTCGGATTCTGTGTCTCCCCCTCTCCCTGCCCCTCCCCTGTTCACACTCTGTCTCTGTCTCTCAAAAATAGATAAATGTAAAAAAAAAAAAAAAATACACGAGGAAACCGCAGCGCCGAGAGAGGCCGAGACACGTGTCCGGGGCACACAGGCATGAAATGGTGGGAAGAGACCACCGCTCACACTCAGAAATGAGCACTCCCGCGCTGGGGGGGCAGGGGTGGCGGGAGCTGCAGACAAGAGCGTGGGAGAGAGGCGGCGACAGCACTGAGGAGGGCGCGCAGACCACAGGCCCTAGCAGCTCTACAAACCCCAAGATCTTCGTTTAAGAAGAGCTGAAAACAAGAGATACAACAGATAAAAATTACAAGGGACAGGGGCGCCTGGGGGCTCAGTCGGGTGAGCGTCTGACTTCGGCTCAGGTCATGATCTCACGGTTCAGGAGTTTGAGCCCCACGTCAGGCTCTGTGCTGGCAGCTCAGAGCCTGGAGCTGCTTCAGATTCCGTCTCCCTCTCTCTCTGCCCCTCCCCTGCTCACGCTCTGTCTCTTCCTCTCGCAAAAATAAACATTAAAAAATTATTTTAAAAAAATTACAAGGGACAGAGGACCGCGTTTAAACACCAGAGTGATGAAATCAGCAAAACCCAGGTTATAGGAAATTCTTCGGGAAACAACCCAGTTTCCTTAACAAATTATACTTGAATCCTGACCTGAACTAGCAAAACTATATAAAAATATTTTTTTGACAGTGTGGGAAATTTGGATACCAAATATTTGATGTTAAAGATTATCTTTAGTTTAAAAGCTGTGATGAAAACATTGTGGATTTGACTTTTGAAAGAATGCCTTCTTTTCAAGAGACTTATTGAAACACGTCCAGGTAAAATAGGATTTCCGGTATTTGCCTCAAAATAAGCGAGTGGGGGAAGAGACGAGCGAATGGCCACGGGCTCGTAGCTGCGGCAGCCGGGCGAGGAGCGCTGTCCTGACCCCTCCGTCCGGAACGATTATTTTAAGAAAACAAACGAACGAACGAACAACTACACGGACTGCTGACTTTTCGAGAGAAGCAACGTGAAGCAGGAGACAAAGGAATGGCATCTTCGAAGTTCTGAAAAAAGGCCAAACCAGAATTCAATACCCAGCAAAAATATTCCTGCAGAAATTGATCGAAAATAAAAGCACCGTCAGGCAAAGCAAGCACAGGGCGTGTCACAGGCGGCCTGGACTGAAGGGACCGCAGCCGGGGCTCCTTCAGGCGCGAATAACGGAACCCCACAGGGAAGCTCAGTGACGTAGAGACCAAGAGCCCGAAGAGCCGGGTGCTCGGTACGCCCATCACAGCTGGGGGCCGGTGCTTCTAGAAACCCATCAATGGAATTAACTAAAACCACGAAGGCACTCGCAAACCTACACGCATGTGCATCGTGAATAAAACCGTGGTTCACACTGATAGCTCCGATCTCAACCCAACACCGCAGATCCTCTAGCCTCCCACTTTCTGCGTCTGTAGCTTTTCTCCAACAGTGAAAAATCCGGCTCCCCTGATCCTTCAAAGATGGACTCATTGGCTCAACCTACAACATCCGGAAAGCAGTCTCCGAACACGAACGCACACCGCCAAGGAGAAACAGCGTTCGAGGGAGACAGCCATTTACAAATGTTTGTGTCCGGCCTTGTGGGCCTAGCACTGTGTGCGAGAGTTTCTTGGTCAGTCCTGTCTCTTAGATGCAGTTGTTTCATTCCTGTGAAATACAGTCAGGTTCACTTGCTTCTGTCGATGACACAGCCCAGGACTAGAAGAGCGAAACCAAGATCTCGAGGAGGACTTGGTCGCCGAGGCAAAAGCAACAGGAATTTCCTTATCTCCACAACATACGCCCAGAGAACAAACGACAAACACGTACGAGGCCTGTGAGACACTAGCGCCGCGCCGGGGAGGCGGCCCGGGCACGCGACGCCCTGGCGATCCCAAAGCCACGACGACAAGCCCACAGGTGTCGGGCGGACGTCCCGAGGACGGGGTTTCCCGGCGCGCGACAGAGCTGGTGTGTGTCCGCCGTCCAAGGTGAGGTCCGAGGGGCGGGCACCGAACGACCAGCCAAAAACTTCCTTCCAGGGCCAGGACCCGCGTGAACTGCCGGGGACAGACTTACCGAGCAGCTCGGGCAGAAAAGAAGCCGAGGGAAGGCAGGGTCGAGAAGGGGCCCCGAACGCCGCCGCTCCGGCACGTCGGGACCGGGGCCTCTGGAACCGAGTCAAGCCGGCGCTGCCGGGTCGTCCGTGCCGGCCTGGCCCGGGCTCCGCGGAGGGGCCGGAGGCCCACGACACCCCGAGCAGCCCTGGCTCAGAACACGACCCGCGGCGCCGGGACCGCCGTCCTCCTTCCCCGCGGGAGCCGCACCGGCCCCGCTTTTACAAAGTCCCCTCCACCGCACGACCGCTCCCCGACCTTTGTCACAGGTCCCTGGAGAAGCCCCACTCGCAGGGCATGGCTGTGAGGTGGCCTGACTGAGAGCTCGCCTTGTGAGAAAGGCCGAATCGCCAGGGGCTCTGGTGAACACGCGGCTCCCCAGCCTGTGCGGACAGCAAGAGCCTGGCCGGAGGTTTAAAAGGGAAGACGTGGGGGCAAGATGTGCACAGGGGGCTCTGGAAAGCTCTGTCCAGTTCCCGGGGACGCAGGAGGACACGCACGGGCGGGCGGGACGGTGCAGGGGCCCGGGGAAGCCGCCCCGCTCCCTCCCCCCCGGCTGACCCTGAGGCGCGCTGCAGGCCCAGGGCCAGGCGCGCGCACGGCCGCCGGCAGGGACGGCGGACACCCCAGTTTGCGGCATTTAAGGGAACCTCCGACCGACCCGCAGCTGACCGCCAAGCTCACCAAGCAGAGACGGCAGAGGCCAGACACGCCAAGGGACACAGGCTTTCAAGAACTCGTTCAGGAAAGCCCCGGGAGAAAGAGACGAAAACCAAACTCCAGCCGTAAAACAAACACAAGAGGGAGGAGGATCTAATGTCCAGTTTCCAACAAAATCGAGAGCGTCACAAAACACGCAAAGAAGCCAGAAAGCATGGCCCACACACGGGGGAAAGCAGTCAAAAGAAACTGTCCCTGAGAGGGCGCAGGTGTTGGACGTACTAGACAAAGACTTTTTAAAGGCTTTTTTTGAGAGAGAGACAGAGACGGAGTGTGGGGGAGGAGGGGCAGAGAGGGAGGGAGACACACAATCTGAAGCAGGCTCCAGCCTCTGACGTGGGGCTCAAACTCACGACCTGCGAGATCATGACCCGAGCCAAAGTCGAACGTTTAACCGACGCAGCCGCCCAGCGCCCCACTAGACAGAGACCTTAAATCGGGCGTTATAAGCGTGTTAGCTGAATTAAAGGAAACGATATATACGGACGATGTATAAAACAATACGTGACAACTTATCAAATAAATATCGACGTACAGAGAAAAATTACACGAGAGAACCAAGCAGAAGTTACGGGATGTTGAAACGCAGAACTACCATGGACACATTCGCTAGAGGGGTCCGGAAGCGGCCAGAAGAGCCAGCAAACTTGAATGCAAGTCAGCGACAACAGCCTGGCGGGAAGCCGGCAGGGGTGTGGAAGACTGAACAGTGCAGCTCTCCGCCCTCTGCCCTGCACTGACAACCGCCTGCGGAGCACTGGCCCAACAACAGCCCCGTCCATGCGGCCGAAACTCGCATTACTACTTTCTAAGGGCTAAAACTATACAAGTGCCCTTCACCCACAAGGCACTTAGATTATAAAACAGTAACAGAAGGGAATCTGAGAAATCAATAAATATTTGGAAATAAAAGCACATTTCTAAATAATCCATGTGTCAGACAGAAATTACAAGGGAAATGAGAAAGTACTTTGATCCAAATGAAAGTAACACACCAAAATTTGGGGGATGCTGAAGGGCTCAGAAATTTATAGCTTGAAGTACCTGTATTAGAAAAGGAGAAAAACCTCAGATCAATAACGTAAGCATTTCTTCAAAATACCGCATCCAAAAACAGTGGAATAGACGTTCTTTTCCAGTGCACGTGGAACATTCTCCAGAATAGAGAATGTTCGGCCACAAAACGAGTCTCGATAAATTCAAAGAAACTAAAACCACATAGAGGTTTTGACTCACTATGTTTTGCACCCGAAATTAGCATCACACTGTATGATAACTAACTGGAATTTAAATAAAAACTTAAAAAACCTGAAGTCATACCATTCATGTAAAAAAACTAAAACTAACGTAAGCATTCACCTTAAAAATCACACACACACAACAAACCTAGAAGAAAAAGCAAAGAAGAAGTTAATAATAAAGATTCGAGTGGGTATTAGTGAAATAGAAAAGAGAAGAGTGGTACAGAACATCAAGAACACCAAAAGTCCGTTCTTTTGAGAGATCAAGGAAACCGACAAATCCTTAGCTCCATTAACCAAGAATACACAACAAAGTTGCGAAAATGTGCAAACGTTACCACTGACCCCTCACAAATTAAACGGAATATAAGAGAATACTGTGAACAACATTCTACCAACAAATTCAACTCAGGTGAAAATAGAAAAGTTACTGTAACTGTTACCAAAAGTGACCCAAGAAGAATTAGAAGACTGGGAGAGACCTAGAACAAGGACAGAAATCGAGCTAGTAATTTAAAATCTTCCCAGGGCGCCTGGGTGACTCAGTCGGTTAAGTGTCCATGGTCCACGGGTTCGAGCCCCGCGTCGGGCTCTGTGCTGACAGCTCGGAGCCTGGAGCTGCTTTGGATTCTGTGTCTCCCTCTCTCTCTCTTCCTCCCCCGCTCACACTCTGTCTCTCTTTCTCAAAAATAAATAAACATCAAAAAAGTTGTTTTTTAATCTTCCCCCAAAGAAAATCGTAGGCCCAAATAGCTTTACTGGTGAATTTTATCAAACATTTACAGGAAAAATACTCCGACACTCCATGAATTCTTTGAAAACAGAAGAGAATGGGATACTTGCCGTCTCATTCTAAAAGGTCGTGTCACCTCCATGCCAAAGTCAGGCAAAAACAGATCACTAGCTACACAAAGGAGGCCCCACATTGTCCCCACAGTCCAACAGGCCTGCAGGGGAGGAGGCACCATGAAGCAGAACAAGTTATCAGAGTCGTATCTCCATACGTTTCAGAAAAACTAGCATTCTCTGAAAATCAATGTGGCAGACAGAATGACGGGTCCTCACAGAAGTCCGGGTCCTGCCCCTGGAGTCTGGGGGTGTGCTGGGTTCCGTGGCAAGGAGGAGTTCTTAATCGGGGCGCCCGTGCAATTAAGGAAGACTAATCTGGATTATTTGGGTGGACCCAGTGTGATCACAAGGGTCCTTACAGTGGAAGAGGCAGAAGAGAGCCGTGATGCCTTCAGAAGGGCCACGTGATGTGGCACTGCTGCCTTTGAAGACTGAGGAGGGTGCCCGCGGCCGAGGAGTGTGGGCGTCCTCTAGAAAGTGTAAAAGGTGAGGAAGTGGACTCGCCACTGGCACCTCCAGAAAGAAAGGCAGCTTGCCGACAACGCCCTGATTTCAGCCCAGTGAGACCCATCTCAGACCTGACCTCCAAACTGATCTCAGCCACTAAGTCTCTGATAGTTTGTCACAGCAGCACCAGGAAACTGAAAAAGCAACAGAGAGATTTATGGCCAAATCTCACAAAAGGAGGAGAGAAAAAAATAATACAGAGCAGAAAGCATCTCCGCAGGAAACTCAGTCAGTCGAGCATCCAACTCTTGATTTCAGCTCAGATCATGATCCCAAAGTCATGAGATCGAGCCCCATGTCGGGCTCCACACTGACAGCATGAAGCCCGTTTGGGATTCTCTGTCTCTGCCTCTCTCTCTCTCTCTCTCTCTCTCTCTCTCAAAAATAAATAAACTTAAAAAAGAAAGAAAGAAAATATTAGAAACAAAAAGTGAAATACTGGGGCACTTGGGTGTCAGTCGGTTGAGCGTCCGACCTCGGCTCAGGTCATGATCTCACAGTCCTTGGATTCGAGCCCCGCGTCGGGCTCTGTGCTGACAGCTCAGAGCCTGGAACCTGCTTCGATTCTGTGTCTCCCTCTCTCTCCATCCCTCCCCCACTCATGCTGTTTCTCTCTGTCTCAGTAATAAACATAAAAATTTTTTTTAGAAAACTAAAAATACCATTTCTAGTGGGCGCCTGGGTGGCTCAGTCAGTTGAGTGTCCAACTTTTGATTTCAGCTCAGATCATGATCCCACAGTTCGTGGGTTCAAGCTATGCTGACAGGGTGGAGCCTGCTTGGGATTCTCTCCCCGTCACTCTCTGTCCCTCCCTCGCTTGCTCGTGTTCTCGCTCTCTCGAAAACAAATAAAAAAAACATAGAAAAAAGAATAAAAACTAAGTTAGAAGCACCCTAAGAATAAGTAAACTTCACAACTGATCACTTAAACAGAAGAGAAAAGGAATTTATTTTAATGAAAAAGAAAACAAGGACTAAAAAAGACTCTACAGAAATGGACTGACAAGCTGGTAAAGAAGATCCAACACACGCATTAACGAGAGCCCCTCCTCACCCGGCACGGTCAGAGTGGACCAAGCATGGGAACAGAATACCGAACACTTAAAACTCTTTCCTGAAATAAAACTTGTGAAGCTACATATTGACAGAGCGAGCCGTGTGGATGAGAAATCCATGCCCAACATCGAACACTAAAAGAGAATGCCATTCAGGCCAAAAACAAAGTCACTTACATGGGAAAGAGAGTAAGATTATCATGCATTTGACAGCACTGTTTTATGCTAGACGAGAACGACATATTTAAGATATTCAAAGGAAGAAAACGTGAGCCAAGGAGGACACATAAAAACTATTATCGGGGCACCTGGGTTCAAGCCCCACGCTGGGTGTAAAGATTACTTAAAAATAAAATCTTTAAAACCCATTCAATATGTTTAAATCTCAGTTCATGGGGCACCTGGGGGGCTCAGTTGGTTAAGCATCTGACTTCAGCTCAGGTCATGATCTCATGGTTCATGAGTCTGAGCCCCACGTCGGGCTCTGTGCTGACAGTGCAGAGCTGGCTTGGGATTCTCTCTGTCTCTCTCTCTCTCTCTCTCTGCACATTCTCTCTCTCAAAAATAAAAACAATAAATAAATAAGTCAACAATAAAATCCTCAACTGATCACCTTGGGAGGAAGACAGAAAATTGATAATTTTGAAAACTGATGGAGGGAAGAACCAAGCATCTATCTCGGCGTCCTGTGTGGACTGGAGCACTAGATAACCGAATGGTGACGACAGGCCCCGCGTACCGGAAGTCCCGCTCCCACACGAAGCTGCTTGTCTGGAATTAACGCATGACGACGGTGCGTCGCTGGCTGCCGACATCAAAACAGAGAGAGGCCGCCCGGCAGGTGCCTCCCGATGGAACACATCCCCGCGAAGGAGTCTTGCCGAGGGCAAACCCGGATCTGATCGAACTTCTATATCCAACTACCCCTTTAGAGGAAACCAAGGGCAGATGACCGCACGCGGGAGGCCTGCCATCAGCAAAATCCGGACGGTGAGAAACACAAGTCCAAGCACAAAAACCTTCCACGGGAGGCGGGGGCGAGCTACACATGATACTGAAGCGTCATCTGAGTCAACAGGCAACGCTTAACTCGGACTTGGAGGTACGCGATTCAGTCACAAATCCACGAAGACAAGCAAGGACGGACCTGCCATCCAAGTGAGGCCGGCAGGTGCTGCGGTCAGGACGAGGGGCCGGGGGGCAGCAGAAGTTCGTTTCTTCACCCAAGCGACGGTCACAACCCAGCAAACCGTACGTGTACTTCCCAGTTTCTGCGTCCGCGTTCTACCTCAAGTTTAAAAGGTTTAAAAAGCCCAAATCGTGGGGGGCCTGGGGGGCTCAGTCCGTTAAGCGGCCGACTTCGGCTCAGGTCATGATCCCACAGTTCGTGGGTTCGAGCCCCACGTCCGGCTCTGTGCTGACAGCTCGGAGCCTGGGGCTGCTTCCAGTTCTGTGTCTCCCTCTCTCTCTGCCCCTCCCCCACTCACGATCTCTCGCTCTCTCTCTCTCAAAAATAAATAAAACATAAAAAAATTAAAAACAACAACAACAACAAAACCCAAACTGTATGAAACTATGTTGAGGAGGGTGTCGTGGTATTCGTCGCAGGGGCCAACAGACTGGCACAGACTGGAGAGTCCGGGGACAGACCCACGCACAATGTCCGTGCACCGATTTTCTGTGCCGGCGACGCTGTAGAGCAGCAAGGAACGGGGAGCTTTTAAACCCGCGGCGCTGGGACAGTCAGGTCTCCCCGTGGGAAAATGACACCGGACTCCTAATTCACGCCATCCCCCAAGTCAAGAGTCGCACTAAAGGCAAAACAATAAAGAACAGAATATGGAAAAACATCCTTACGACCTTGATTTAGGGCAAAACAGAACTATCAAGGGAAGATGGACAAATCGGGCCACATTAAAATTAAGAAAACTTAAAAATCAAGGAAACACAAATTAAATCCACACCACCACACCCTGTATAGCAGCCACACACACTCGCACACGCGCGCGCCGAGCCGACAGTGCCAGGCGCTGGCGAAGGCCGGTGACACGTGAGTACAACCACACTGCGCGCACCAGGAAACCGGGGCCCCACATACCGGATCTCGTGTGACCACTCACGGGGGCACGCCCGCAGGATGCCTGGACACTTGCAGCAGAGGACAAATGCAAAAACGTTCACGGCAGTCACCACCGTGGTCAGAAGCTGGCTCCCGGCCGCAGATGACACGTTGTGACAGATTCGTGAGTGGGACGGCCCACGGCCACGACGAGGAGACTGTCGTCACAGCCGGCAGCTGCGACGCTGGACACAGAAGGACATGCACACGTGACCCCCCGTTTGTGAACGGCAGTGGGACCAGCCGGGAAAACGCTGAACCTTGGGGCTGGGGAGCGTGGGGGTGGCCCCGGGGCGAGTGTCCGCCTCTTGACCTGGCGACGACTCACGGAGCTGAGCGCGTCTCTGCGTGTTACGCGTCACGACGGAAGACTTAAACGCTGGGAATCACCCACACACGCCCGGCAGCTGCCCTCGTGTCCCCACGGCGGCCCTCGCGGCACAGGGGAGGGCGGCCAGGACCGCGGGGTGCGAGCGGGCGCCCACAGACACGCGTCTAGAAGGGGATACGTCATTTAACTGCAATCATCGTGAAAGACTTTCACTTTCTGTTTTATGCGGGTTTTATATATTCCTCTTGCTTAACTAATTTTGTGCCCATTTTTTCATAGTCAGAAACTGCAATGACGTTGCCGATTCACGGAAACCACGGTCATCTCATCCAGCAGCCTACTTGCTAGAGAAAATCAGCTTTTCCTGCTGTTTCGGCACAGAGTAAAGGGCAAAAAAAAGGGCAAAAAAAAAAGAAGCCTGTTATCTTTGGTTTTCAAACCACAAGATGATTCTGCTGCTGTGGTAGTTTTGACCCGTTTGCGTAGCTATAAAGGACAGTTGGGTTTCTGCCACCCACCGCGGGAGAGGAGCCCCCTGGATGGCATCTGGGACCAGTCAGCCCACGGTCCTGACCCTACTTTCCAGCAAACAGAAACAGGGTGATCAACGACACGTCAAACCCAGAATCCTTCCAGGACAAACCTCATCACCCCTTCCCGGCGACACCCCCCCCCCCACCCTCTGCAGGCCCCGGGCTACCTGGGTGCTGACTGAACACCGAGCAACTAAGGAACGGGCGCCCCCCTGATGGTGCACACAGCAACCCCAATTCTGACGAGCGATGGAAGGGAGAGGAGGGGGAGGGGAGACGGAAGAACGCACCCCAACCAAAGTTCCTTCCGTGTACCCTACGGTTTTTCGTTTCAAAGACAAAACTACCGACACGTAAAAGGCAGCCTCCCCTCCGTAGGCTAGAAAGGTAAGAGGTACGGAAGCGCCCGGACGTGGAGAAGCTGCGGGTCTATTTCCTATCGAGACGACGAGACGAACCACCTTCCACCTGCCGCGGCGCAGAAGCGGAGCCCGCGCTCGGGGGCGGAGCTGCCCGGCTGCCACCCGCGCCACGAGCACGGCCGTCTGCTCGCCGATGGCAGACACTCGGGGCGCCAAACACACCCATCTTAGAACTTTTCCGTTTTCCATGTTTCACGTCCCCAGTGAAGCACGTCAAGCGCACGCCACTGCGAGATACCAGGTCTCAGGCGGGCGCACTGGCAGAGGCTCGCGCTGGAGACACCCTCGGCCGCGACGCCGTGACAAGCCTTCGCGGGACCACACGCTCGGAGGGGCGTCTGGGACCTCCGACCACAGTCACGTACTTGGACACGGCAATCCCACCGCTAGGACCAGACCCCGAAGACGGCCCTCAGCCAACACAAACCATCTCCCAGGGCTGGTGCCTACAGCGTCCCACGGAGGCCGGAGCACCTCTCAGACGCCCCTGGGGAGGACTGCCACATTCACAGACGTGCCGAATGAAAAGGCGGGACCCACGCTCAGCGTAACGGCACTTGCTACCTTCAGTGAGACACCAGCCTGGAGCCCACGAGAGCTACACACACACGTGCGCGCACTTGGTTTTGCAGGAAAAAGCAGAGATAGAGACGGCTGCCCGTAAAGAGTAGAGGAACAGGGATGGGGTGAAATTTCTGATCATATCTTTCACAGGATTTGACTTTGCAGCCATGTAATTATTTTGAATATAAAAATAAAATTTAAAAATTCCAAATCTGAAACAAATAAACTTAATTGTAAATCAAACGAGCAACATAATTACAGACAAAAGAATATTCATCAAGAGGTTTGTTTTAAAACACACTCCTTTATTCATAATATGTACTGAGAGCAAAAACCCCTCCAAAACAAAAGCGCCTTTGGGGCGCCTGGTTGGCTCAGCTGGAGGAACACGGGACTCTTGATCTCAGGTTGTGAGTTCGAGCCCCACATGGGGTGTAGAGATTACTTAAGAATAAAACCTTAAAGGGGCGCCTGGGTGGCTCAGTCGGTTAAGCGGCCGACTTCAGCTCAGGTCATGATCTCGCGGTTCGTGCGTTCAAGCCCCGCGTTGGGCTCTGTGCTGACAGCTCAGAGCCTGGAGCCTGCTTCGGATTCTGTGTCTCCCTCTCTCTCTGTCCCTACCCTGTTTGTGCTCTGTCTCTGTCTCTCAGTAATAAATAAACGTAAAAAAAATTAAAAAAAACAAAACAAAACGCAAAAGCACCTTAAACTTGGCTGAGTAGTTTCATCAGTGGTAGTAACCCGATATTGTAATATTACACCCTATTTTATGTATACTTGTCCATAAAGCAAATAAGTAATTATGCCAATGATATTCAGAGTCAAGATTTTTGGGGCACCCGGGTGGCTCAGCTGGTTGAGTGTCCAACTCTTGATTTCGGCTCAGGTCACGGTTGCAGGGTTGTGGGGTTGAGCCCCGCGTTGGGCTCCATGCTGAGCATGGCACCTGCTTGGGATTCTCTCTCTCTCTCTCTCTCTCTCTCTCTCCCCCCCCATCTGCCCCTCCCCACCCCGCGAGTCTGTGCATGCATGCTCTAATTAAGAAAATATATATGTATATAAATCAAAGAAATTAAGTAAAACCTTATTATAATTTCAAGTTTGTACTGAAAAATTCACCACGAACTTACACTGTTTTAAAAAAACGTTTCGTAGTTCCGTCCACGAAACAGGCGCTTAGAGCAGCAATTGCACACACACAGTGAACAACACATCCAGCACCTAGGCCTCGGCTTCTAAATACTTTTCGGCACTAAAAGGGAGCAAAGCACCTTGGAGCAATGACTGAAGGCAGGTCGGGAAAGGGACCAGAGAGGTGCTCTCATAAAGATGCCGAGTGAGGGGCAGGAGCAGCTCGCGGGGGACTCCCAGCTGCTCAGCTAAAACATGGGAATGTCAACACAAACAGAAGACGTTAACAGACTCTAACGCAACGAATCAAAATGCAGCAGTCTGCACTGATACCCAAAACAGAAAAAGGACAAACAAAAGCATTTGCCACGGTGGAGGTTCGACCGTCCGCCCTCCTGACGAGTGGTGACACAGAGAGAGGGTCTGCATCTGTCCCCTCTTCCCAGGATGCCCGGATGAGAGGGACACAGATAAAGAACGTAAGGACGCCGGCCTCAGCAGTGGGAGGACGGCCTCCGAGAACGGCGCAGCAGGCAGTGTCCCCCTCGTGGAAACGTGTCGCTCGACTCCAACCCCTCTTCCCACGGGGAGCTGGGGAACGAGTGAAATGACACCACGCAGAACAGATCCTGAACACAGGGCTCTCACAAGACCACTGTCCTAGTCCCTTCAAGGAGTCAGTGTCATGGAAAACCACTGGGGTGGGGGCATGGGGGGGCATTCTTCCAGAAGGACAGAAACTAAAGAGATGTGACGGCAATAAATGACACAGAGGGGACTCTGGTTTGGAGAAATCAGCTACTGGGGCGACCGCGGCATCAGAGAAGCCGCCCGCGGGTGCGGAGAGACCACTGTGCCACGTCCTGGACGTGATCGGTGACGGTGCTGCTGGTCACACGGAAGGGTGGCCTTTTGCCTCTTCTTTGGAGGAAAGGACGTTTAGGGGTGAAGGGGTGGGATACATGCAATCGCCTCTGTCGGAGTGCGGCCAGCACCAGACGGGCAGAAGGCAGCAGTGACCAGGACACACCGACAGGCGCCCTAAGTCAGAAACTCCACGGGCTAACCTTTAACGCACGAGCGTGTCCGTGTCCAGCGCCCGGGTATCGATGAGCCGCAGCGACAGCGCCTGGTTCACACCTGGACACCACCGTCTTCCCCCAAGGTCACAAACTAGGATCGGTCTACGAGAGAGAGTCACTTTACACACTGGAGCGTCAGAAACCGTAACCGACGCGCCCTGGGGCTGGACGCAGCACCAGGCGCCTCAAGGCCACAAGTTCCACCAGGGCCGCTGCGCTCACGCAAAGGAAGGGGGTCAGCCGGGCCCAGCTGCACGGACACGGGGGGCGGTCCCGGGAGCAGAGGCGGCCGCTAAGGGTTAAGTGCAGAAGCCCAGAACCAGAGCCCTTCCCGGGAGACGGGGTCAGACGCGGCGATAAGGCTGCCTTGGAAACAGAGCACATTCCAAAGCAAGCAAACAGACCGTGCTAAGGTCAGCCGGTCCCCGTTGCGTCCCTGAAACGATCTGGGTCACAGCCCAGGGCTCTCTGCGCGGTTCTGCTCGCTTGCTTTGTGGGTCCCCTTTACCCAACACCCACACCCTCGCTCGCTGCCGCCCCCTCCCCGCGGGGCCCGGGGCAGTCCCACGGGGGACAGGCCGAAGCTGCTACTGTGGCTTAAGTGTCCTTCTACCCGCAGGATGGGGGACACGACCTCTGGGACAGCGAAACCAGAGCCGTCCCGGAAGAGCTCCCCGCTCCCGACGCCGCCCCCAGCCCCCCGAGCGGAGGGCAAGCGGGCAGACCACGAGGTGAGGACCAGTTCGCGGTGGCCGTGGACGACAGTCAGCCCCTCGGGCGGTCCCCCTGCGGGGGCGCGGGGCAGGCGCCGGGCCCCCGGATGCAGGCGCCATCACACAGAGGGTCCCCGGTGGGCCAGCACGCACGGCCCGCCTCACCCCGCTCGCCGGGCCATGAGCAGCGGTTTCCGGGCCACACGGACCCCGGACAGGCCTTCCCAGAGCAGGTGCCCAGAGGAGCGCAGATGGCCGCAGACCCGGCGGGGCCTGCAGGACTCGGGCTCAAGCAGAGGCGCCAGCGTCTCCAGCCACCACGCTGCCCCTCTTCCCCGGGGGCTCCATCCGTGGCCCCCGGCCCCTCCAGGCTCGGGTTCCGTCCAGGGACGGGTCTTCCTGGAACACGCTCCTCCAACGTAAACTGCCCGTCGCCGCTGCCTGCACCTGCTGTGTCTTCTCGGCTGGACCTTTTCTGCTTCATGCCTGCGACCAGCGTCACGGCTCAGGCCTCCGGAGACCAGAGTCTTCTTTTCAAAGCACTACTGCCCCCAGCAGGTAGAACCCTGCCAGGTACGCGTGAGAGGCCAAAAGACCTTGCAGTCAAGCACCTCTGTCTCTCCCCGGCACCCCTGCCTCAGACACAGGGAGCACGAGAGGGAAAGGCTTTATTTTTCTCGGAGCTTCGCTTCCAGAGCTTGAACTACCAACAGCGCGTCATCGGATAACTAGGAAGGAAGTGGTGTGAGCTATTTCGGAATGAAGAAAAATCCGGGTGATGGAAGGTGGGGTGAGGGAGAAGGGCGGGAAAGACAGGGACGTAACAAGGGCGAGCGCCTGGAAGGGGAGACACGGAAGCCTGCGGAGTCCAGACACTGAGGGGAAGGCAGACACCGAGGCCACAGGACAGCCGGGGCCAGCGGCGCGCCGGGACGTTTCTACGCAGTTAAATTCAGCAAAACACAGACCGTGAAACGAGAACGGACGCCTACGGCTCATGTTCTCAAGTCCTGGGACTTAAACAGCGCTTGAAAACCGAACAGCAATTACAAGAATGGCAGTCGTGGGTGCGAAACGGTGTGTTTTGTGCAGAGAACGCTGGTGAGGAGGAGTCGAAGGGGCCCCTCGCCAACCGGCCGAGGCCCTGGCACCAGGTCCACGCCGCGCCCGGCATCGCGCACTCGCTTCCTGCCCCGCACGGGGCGCTCATCACCGCGAGGGAGGGAGTCGGACCAGAGTCTGGGCACCGCAGCAGCCGGCGACACCGCGACACGAGGCAAACCGCCATCCGAGGCGCAGAGGGGCCTGCGCTGGCCACGACCCCCACTCCTGCTCTGCGCCTCCCCGAGCCGCTCGGCCTCCGAACCCCGCGCCGGCCGGGGTCTGGGGTGCAGGCCTCCGCTCAGTGAACAGCGCAGACACGGAATTCAATCGACTGCTCCAACAACTTACTTTCAATCTTCCTCCAACGTGTTAGGACGTTCTTTCCGCAGCCTGCGTCTTGCACAAACCTCCTTACTTGCACGTAGTGACATCAGAGAACAGCGTTTTCACACCCCAGATACCAGGAATAACCAGAAGAAACAGTGTCAGCAGGGGAAGGGGTCAGGGCAGCTGTCAGGTGGACGCAGTCCAAGCTCCCTTCCAATACAGGAGGTAACCGTGTCCGCGAAACTTCCCGAAGACGCCCAGAACTCTCACCTGGTGCTAGATCTTGCAGCGAGAACCCGTGAAGCAGGTACGCCCCGTGCAAGGGTCCGGGAGGTGGGCACAGGGATGGGCACCAACACCCCACCGGAAGCCCTCGAAGGAGAGTTTCGCTCCTGTGAGCGCTTTCCTCTCAAAAAGAAACTTTGTTGAGTGTGACCAAAATTAATTCGCAAGGAAATGTGGCTTAGAGTACTTTTTCAAAAACTCCAACTAACCCCTTCCAAGCCGACTCATTTTATCACCACGACACAAACAAAACAACAAACACTAGTACTTTTAACGAAAAGTCACCAGGATGCCGTCGCCTTAACGAACCGGACCCGTCAACGCCTGCGGAGGATTCTTTTTTAAACTCGTGAACTCGATTTGGTCAGAGTTACTTCAAAACAAATAACTTCCCTTTTTCACAGAGGAGAATGCCAACAGAAGCTGTCCCGATGCCTGGCGGAGACCGCTTCCAGAGAGGCGTGCGGGGACCCCGAAGGTCACCCCAAACCCGCGGGGGCGCGAGGGGGGCCGCCCCCGCGCTGCACGCGCTGCGGGCCAGAGACACACACGGGACCGAGCCCGGGTCTAGACCAGCAACTACCACTGAAACCCGTGTGCAATTACGCCTCGCCATTTGATTCCTCCCTTACTGATTAAATCTGCACGGCGGTGCCCGGCGACCGACGGCCGAGGGCCCCGCAAGCATGCGCCTCCCGACACTCAGCCGGCCGTCGCTTCCAGGAAATACCCCTGAAGACCAGCCACACCGAGGAAAAATCCCAAGTGCGATTCGTACGGCAACTCGCTGCGGCGGCGGGGGCCGAAGTGCTGGGGAGAAGACGCGCCCAGGACCCCCGGCCGCGCACCCCGCGGCCCCGCACCCCGCACGGCCGCACCAACTTTCTACCACTTGAGGGGTTTTGTCAACAAAATCCTGCCGTCCGGAAAACGCGTCTCGGGCGCCACCGGCCCGGCTCGCTGCACGCCAGCTGTCAGCCGGGGGGCCGGGGGGCGCAGGGCGCGGGCCAGGATCCCGGGGCCGGGGGTCCCGGGGCCGGGGGTCTGGGTCGGCCCCAGCCCTCCGGGCCCCGCGGCCGAGTCGGGGGCGCGGGCGGGGTCCAGGCCACCGCAGGCCGCGCCCCCGAAGCCACCCCCGGCCCGCCGCAGACAATGTCGCGGCGCCCCCGGTCCCCCGGTCCCGCGGCCCGCCCCCGACCCCGCCTCGACCCTCGCCCCCTGACCCCGCCCCCGGCCCGGACCCCGACCTCCTACGGCGCGCCGGGACCGCCGGGCCCGGGGCGCGAGCTCGCGGCCGAGGCACAGCCCGCTCCGGCCGCCCGCCGCGCACTCACCGCGGGCGCCGGGCTCGGGGCGGCGCGGCTCCCGCCCGGCTGAGGACGACGGCCGACGCGGGCGGACGCTCCCATTCATTAGCCGCGGCTTTGTCTGCCCCCGCCGGCCCCTCCCGCCGCCGCCGTCGCCGCCGCCCGCCCGCTCGCCCGCGACGCCGCCGGACGCTGCGCCCCTCCCAGGGCCCCGCGCGGCGCGGGGCGGGGCCGGGGGCGGGGCCAGGCGGGCGGGCGGCACCAGGGAACCCAGGCGCGGTGGACTGGGAGAGCCCGGGCCGACTGCGCAGGCGCGGTTTCCGTCCCGGGCCCGGCCGGGCCGACCACGCAGGCGCGGCCCCTCCCCCCAAGCCGGAGCGGGCCGGTCACGCAGGCGCAGTCTCCGCGCGTCGGCCCCGCCCCCCGGGCTGCTGCGGACCGGCCTCTGAGGCGCCGATTCCGCACGCCGGCCTTGTGCCCCGACCCGGCTAGGCCAACCGCGCAGGCGCAGTCCCGGCTCGCCGGCCTGGTCCCCGGGCCAGGCTGGCCGACCGCGCAGGCGCAGCCCGGGCGTGTCGGCCCCGCTGCCGGGTCGGCGGGCGGGTGGGCTGCCGCAGGGTCTGCGGGCGGCGGCCGGTTCGGCGCCCTGCGCGGCGCCCCTGGCTCGGCAGTTGACGGCGACCCGCTCGCGGTGGCCCGGCGCCCCGCCCGCCCTGCAGCAGAGCCGCGGAGCCCCGGGGCAGGGAGCCCACCTGCGGTGGGCGCGGGGCCGAGCTGTCCGCGGGGCCCGGGAGCCCGCTTACCCCGAGGCCGCGCCGAGGGTCCTCCTTCGTGCACGGGGCTGCGAGGGCTGCCGCGGCTGCGTGCGCCGTGCGTCTAAGCCCTTCAGTCCTAAGACGATAAGGTGCTTCCCTGCGCGGCCTCGCCCGCTGCAGCACAGGGATTAAAACTTAAGCCCCGCGGGGCTCCGCGAAAGACCCCCCCGTGCGGCGCCCCCGTCCCGAGCAGCCCCTCGCGGGGAGCCCGGCGCCAGCAGGTGCTGAGCGCGCGGGAACTCGGGGCTCGGGACGTGTGATGTGCAGCGTCCGAATAGAGGATCGCGCGCACGGAATTTCCCTTGCTTGAGGCCGCAGCTTGTGTTGTGCGAACGCGAGACGAGCGTGCACAGCACACGGCTGAGCGAGTGGGTGAGTAGGCTGTGCCCGCGCCGCCCGGCGCCCGGCTCGCCTCCGCGACCCTCTGCCCCGCGGCCGCGCCCCCACGGCCCGCTCCTTCCGCTCCGGCCTCGGGGGCTTGACTCCCGTGACCGAGCGAGGCCGACGGGCCCCAGGACCTTCGCGGGCCCGCTCTTGCCTGCTGGCTTTTTATCCAGCCTCAGCGGCAGCGGACTGTTGTTCTTTTTCGGTTCTCGCCGTGGGTCCGCCCTCCCAGAACGCTGCCCGGCGCAGAGTCCTGGCGGCCCCTTGTCCTATAGCTCGGGGGGCAGCATACGAATCCAGCCAGCCGCCTGGTCGGTTGGTTTGTTCTGTTCTGTTTTGTTTCTATGGCCTCGGAGCTAAGAATATTTTCTCACTTGTCAGTGGCTGGAGGAGAATCAAAATAAGAATAATATTTCACGACATGGGAAAATTACAGGAGATTCAAACGTCAGTGTCCTGACGGAGTTGTTCTGGAACACAGCCAAGCTCGCTCCCTCACTTCCTGCCTGCAGCAGCTTTCGCAACACACAGGCCAAGTTCAGGAGTCGGAACAGACATGTGACTGCAGCAGCTAGGAACGTTTGCTCTCTGGCCCTTTGCAGAAAAAGCGGTGGACTCCTGCTCTAGATGAATTAACAGCCCCCTGCCTCGTCCCTGCCGCGGTCACCTGTCCACTGACACCCTCAGGGGGCTGTCTCACTCAAAGCTGGAGTTCTTACAGTCGTGGCGACCAGGCCCGCACTGTCCTCTGCGCCCCACCTCAGGGCCTTGGCGCTGGCTGTTCCCCCGACGGGAAGGCTTTTCCTCAGTTGGGGCTGCCTCACCGCTCACCTCTTCAGATCTTCGCCCAAATGCCACTATACTGGGGAAGCTCTCCCCGACCACTCTCTGTAAGGCATGTCCCTCCCTCCGCCCCCCTCCCCGCTTCGTGGCCGGCCTCCCTGACTACAATCCACACTCTGAGAGCATAGGGCCGCCTTTGTCGTGTGCACTGATGTGTGACGCCCAGCAGGAGAAGACCAAGCGCGTCCTAAGTCCTGGCAGAAGATGTTGACTGAGTCCCCACGGCTGCCAGGAGCCAAGCTAGGTGTGGACATGAAAGGTTCCCCTTTCAGAATGGCAGCAACTCTTCCCAGGGGGGACTGACTGCCCAAGTCCGCCCTCCCTCGTGCGGGTCGGCCGGGTGTGGCCCACTCTGACCCTTCCTAGGAATGACTGAGTACCTGCAGCGGCCATGTAACTTCATGCCTGAGCGGGACACTCTGGCCATGAAGGGGAGTGGTACCGTGAAGCCAGCCTCAGCATAAACTGGAACTGTCCCAGTGAGTCAGGATGCGTGGTGGCCGCAGCGAACAGTTGTGTCCATTCGTGTAATAAATCTTTGATGAGCACTTTCCAGCCTCTGCAAGACCAGGGCAGGGGCGAGAGGAACATTTGCTCCTGGCCTGGGGGAGGGAGCTGCGGCTGCCAGGGTGCAGTTGGGCGCCGACACCAGCTGAACCCTAAAGCTCTGTACTCCAGAATCGACACCCACACGGGTTTCCGCCCCCCAATCTTGATACCGCCTCCCCGCCTGGGTCCCCGCATCCAGGTGTCTCCATCGCTGCTCTCCCCAGGACCTCTCAGGCCTCCTGGGGTGGAGGCTGGAATGGAGGCTGCAGGGCCCCTGGGGATCAGCAAGAGGACGCCCCCTGCGGCCACCACCTGTGAAGTGTTTTCATTGTCCCTGTGCTGTCAGAGGCAGGAGGGCTCCAGGCCCCTCATGTAGATGCGTGAAGGTGTCCCCACAGTTTGCCTCCGGGGACTCATGGCCTGGGGTGACCTTCCTTTTGGGGGGGTAGATGAGCTTCCGGAAAGCCTGCCATGCAGCCCTGGAACCGCAGAGCTGCACCAGATGGTTCTTGTCTTGGTGACATTGGTGTCACAATGCTGCCAGCCTGGGGAGTGACGCGGCCAGAAACAGGCAGGTGCAGGGGCCCCTGGCACACAGTAGGTGTGCAACGAACACTGGCCCCAGGTGCCTATCGCTGATGTCGGGGCAGGCGACCCAGTGTGCCCAGGGCCACCGCTCAGCCCCCAGCCCCAGCCCTGCTGCTGAGACCTCGGGGCTTCCGTTTCCCCACCTCTTAGGTGATGTAGTGAGCGGCACGAGGACGGTGCAAAGCAGGAGGGCAGGGGTTGTACCCGCTGGGGCCCCCGCGCCTCCAGACCTGCTCCGAGGGCGGCCGGATCCCGTCCAGGTGGAGGCCCCAACGGGGGAGACACCAGCTGGCTGGGAGCAAGCCCTTGGTGGGGGTGGCTTCATTGAGGTTTGGCCCCTTCCTGGGGTGTGGAAAAGGGTGGAGGAGAACTGGGGACGACTGTCAGACCGCTCAGGGTGCGGGGAGGCGCTGAGGTGATGGTCCGGGGGTGAACCGTGCCACCTCCAGCAGACACCGCAGGGCCGAAGGAGAGAAATACCGGAATTGGCAAGGGACCGGGGCAGACAGGGGCTGCAGGTGGAGCACCAGCAAGCCGCGATGACCTCAGGGGGGCAGCGGGAAGCTTCCAGCAGCGCCTGCCAGGAGGGGACTTGTGGCTGGCATGGGGTCCTAGGGGGCACACAGAACGCATCAAGCACCAAGGCCCCGGGGCAGGAACCAGCACCTGTGTGAACCGTGAGCCGAGCAGGAAGAGGCCAGATCAGGAAGGGGCTTGAGGGTCTCCTAAGGTGGGGGTGGGCGAGGGTCCAGGGAGGAAGAGAGATAGTAAGACTGGATGGTGACATAACCCCAGGGGAGCAGCTGTGGCTGCTGCTGGAGAGAGCCGAGGCGCCCACGAGGCGTCCTGGATAAGAATGGGAGCGGCGCGGGGGCTCAGGTGGACACACGCGCTGGCCCTGGCCTTCCGGCACCGAGGACCCAGCCTGCGGCAGCTGGCTCTGTTTTATCTTCCAAGGTGGAAATGGCTTTGGGGTTTATGGCCATCACTAGGGTGGCCAGATTCAGCTAATAAAAGTACAAATATTGCAGGGCACATCTTCATACCAAAAAAGTATTTATTTGAAATTAAAGTTTAACTGGGTATACCGTGTTTCCTCTAGCAACTGTAATCGTAGCAGGTGCAAACAATCCAGCCAACACGAAAATAAGGAAAAAGTGAGAACTCTACAAGCCCACCCCAAAAGGATAACTTCAGAAACAATTTGATGTGTATCTTGTCCAGGATGTTTTTACACAAGCTCGCAGATCAAAGGAACAAAAAAGATTGTGCTGTATGTATTCTCTTTTAGTCTGATTTCACTTAACAAAACACCCACTTCCATGTGAAGTCAGCCCAGCTGTGTCCAGCTCCCTGTCCGGGGCTGCTGTCACAGATGCCCGCCGCCGCCTGCTCTGCCACCTTGGCGGGTCCCTCCAGTTATTTTGTCAGAAAACATTCTTAGCAGTGGAATTTTTTTAATTGAAAATTTTGTGGAGGTAATTACAGACTCCTACGCAATTCCAAGAAATGAGGCTGAAGGACCCCTTGAACGCGTTAGCTAGACTTACCCAGTGGTAACCGACGTTCTTTAAGAGGATAGCGGGACAATCGCAGCCAGGATATTGACACTGATACGGCTCACCGACTTTGTTCCAATTTCCCCAGTTTTACTGGTCCTAATGTTTGTATCAAATTCTGTACTTTTATTTTTATTTTTTAACATTTATTTATTTTTGAGAGGCAGAGTGAGACAGCACGAGCAGGGGAGGGATAGAGAGAGAGGGAGACACAGAATCGGAAGCAGGCTCCAGGCTCCGAGCTGTCAGCACAGAGCCCGACACGGGGCTCGAACTCACAGACCTCGAGATCATGACCTGAGCCAAAGTCGGAGGCTTAACCGACTGAGCCCCCCAGGCGCCCCAAATTCTGTACATTTTCACCACAGAAGTTGGTTCATGGATCCACAGTTAGATGCTGAAGAGTTGCAACAAGGATTGCAATCCGTGTTGCCCTCATAACCACCCGCCTCCCTCCTGCCCCTGCCCTGTCACTTGTCCCTGGCAGCCACTAATCTGTCCTGTGCTCCTAAAATTTTGTCACGTTAGTACTCCACATAGTGAGTAACCTTCTGGGATTGGCTCTTTTGCTCAGCACACTCCCTAGAGATCGGTCCAAGTTGTTGCATATACTGATACTTTGTTCCCTGTACTGCCCAGTGGCGTTCCATGCTGTGGATGGAACTTCTCACTTGCACCAGTGCTTGAGAAGGACGTGTGTTCTGTTGTTTGGTGGACTGTTCTATCCCATTGGTGTCTGGTGGCTTAGGGTTCTATATATTTGTTCGCTTGCCATCTCATACTTCTGTCAGTTGCCCGGAGTGGGCTATGGAAGCCCCTGATTAGAATTTTAGATGGGTATTTCTCCTTTTAACTCTATAATGTTTTGCTTTGTGTATTCTTAAACTCTGTTATTTGATGCATACACATTTAAAATAACTATGTCTTCCAGACGGATAAATCCCTTTATCTTACATAACGTTCCTTTCTGTTCCCAGTAATTTTCTTTGCTCTGAAGTCTAGTTTGTCTAATTTTAATATATGGTAAAATACTTGATAACATAAGACACACATCGTATTATAATACGTAATAAATAATATACCATGGCCACTCCTACATTTTTACTAATATTTGCATTCTACATCTGTTTTCATTCTTTAATTTTTAACCTACCTACGTCGTTACGTTTGGAGTGAGTTTCTTGTAGACAGCATATAGTTGGGTTGTATTTTTTGAAAGTAGGCTCCATGACTAACATGGGGCTTGAACTCATGACCCCGAGATTGAGAGTTGTGTGCTCTACTGACTGAGCCAGCCAGGTGCCCCAGTTGGGTCCCACAGGTTCCCGAGCGTTTTATAATTTTTTCTAATCCACTCTGACAATCTAGGTTTTAATCAGTGTTTTAGACCATTTACATTATTTTTTTTGACATATCAGGGCTTAAATCTGCCATTTTATTATTTGTTTTCTGTTTATTCCCTCTCTTATTCCTCTCTCGTTTCTTGCCTTCTTGTGGGATATGTAAACATCGTTTAGATTCTGTTTTGATGTGTTTATGTGCTTTTGAGCATAACGTTCCGTAGAGCTCTCTCAGGGGCTCTCTTGGTATTGTAGTACGCACATGTAAGTTATCACAGTCCGTTGATTCCATTTTAGCATTTGGATTCAAACGTAGAAACCTTACTTCCACTTAGCTCCCTTTACCATCCCCGCTTAAAAATATACAATTGTCGGGGCGCCTGGGTGGCTCAGTCGGTTGAGCATTCGACTTTGGATCAGGTCATGATCTCACCGCTTGTGGGTTCGAGCCCCACGTTGGGCTCTGTGCTGACAGCTCAGAGCCTGGAGCCTGCTTCGGATTCTGTGTCTCCCCCTCTCTCTGCCCCTCCCATGCTCATGCTCTGTCTCTCTCTGTTTCTCAATAATAAATAAATGTTAACAAAATTTTTTTTAATATATATAATTGTCTAAATTATTTCCAGAATGTATTTAGTGCCACATCAGATAGTTACAAATTTTGCTTCAGCCATCCAACATAATTTTTAAAAAATTTTTAATGTTTTTATTTTATTTTGAGAGAGAGAGAGAGACGGAGAGTGAGTGGGGGAGGGGCAGACAGAGAGGAAGACACAGAATCAGAAGCAGGCTCCAGGCTCTGAGCTGTCAGCACAGAGCCCGATATGGGGCTCGAACCCACGGACTGTGAGATTATGACCTGAGCCATGAGCGAGCCACCGAGGCGCCCCAACATAATTTAAGACACTCATGATAAGAAGGATAATTTACTACATTTACCTCTATTTTACCTATTCCATTGTTCTTTCCTTTCTGAAGTTCTAAGCCTTCTCTTATCATTCCTCTTCTGCTTGGAGAATTTCCTTTAGGTGTTCTTAAGGGCAGTTCTGTGAGGGTCAAAATCTTTTCGTTTTCTTTGTCTGATGTGTTTAGTTTCCTTTTGTTCCTGAAGCATGTTTTCACCTGACATAGAGTTCATCAGTGACAGCTCTTTCCTTTCAGTCCTTGAGAAATGTGCTACCTCTGGGCTCCGTGGTTTCTGATGAAAAAGCCACCGCTGTGCCAGGTGCTCTGTCCTTATCAGCAACGTGCTGATTCTCTCCCCTTTCAAGATTTTTGTCATCGTCATTCGTTTTTAGAAGTTTGATTATCATGTGTGTGGCACAGATTCCTTTGAGTTTATCTCCTTTGGGATTCGCTCAGCTTCTTGAATGTGTAGGTCCTTGACCAAATTGGAAAGTTTCTGCCATTAGCTCTTCAGGTATTTTTTTCTGCTTTACACTTTCTTTTCTCTTTCTGGGTTCCTAGGATACAAATGTTAGGTTTACATGTGTGTGTGTGTGTATATATATATATATATATATATATATATATATGGAGTCCCACAGGTTCCTGAGGGTTTGTTATTTTTTTTTTCCAACGTATTTTCTCCTTATTGTTCAGATTGGGTCATTTCTATTGTTCTGTCTTCTAGTTCATGGAGTCTTTCTTCTGTCATATCCATTCTGCTATTGAGCCCATACAGTGAGTTTCTCATTTTGGTCTATTTTATTTTTCAGTTCTGTAATTTCCTTTTTTTTTTTTTTTTTTTTGCTAATATTTTGTATTTTGTCATTTGTCTTAAGGTAATTTATAATTACTTGTTGGAGCATTCTTGTGATGGCTGCTTTACAGTCCCCATCAGGCAATTCCAACACCAGATTCATCTCAGTGTTGGTGTCTGTTGTTTTTATCTTATTTCACGTATAAATTTCCTGGTTCTTGGTATGAAAAGTGATTTTTCAAGTTGTATTCCAAACAGTTTGGATATTATGTTCAAAGTCTCTGACTCCTATTTAAACCTCCTATTTTAGTCGGCAGTCAACCTGTTTAGGTGCAGGCACATCCTGGCCTATTTTCATGGGTTGTGGTTCCAATCATAATTTAGTTTTCAGAGCCCTGCATTCCTCTTCTGGTCTATTTTGATTATCTGATGCCACTGGAGCTTCCAATTGATTCTGCTGGTGCTACAGGGGTCATTCCCCAGGCTGCCCAGAGCTGGTAGGTAGCTCTGTGAAAGGATGGATCCTGGATCCGTGCGGTGGAGAATACTTCCTCAGTCTCTGCCAGCTCCCCCAGGGGAGGATAGTTGGGCTTCCCTCGGCTGCTGGGGGTGAGGGGGGGGGCAGGGCAGGGAGACAATGGGCCTGGGCCACCTCCTGCCACTGGTTGGTCTGGAGATGCTGGACCTGGACAGCCTTCTGCTGGATAAGGGATGGGAGACTCCAGGCTTCTGTGTTATTCCTCAATCTTAGGTGCCCAGCCTGACTACCTCCTTTTCCTACCATTCAGAGTCCTATAATTGTCTGCTGTATTATCTCCCCATTTTTTTATTATTTAAAAAAATTTGGGGTGCCCGAGTGGCTCATTCGGTTGAGGGTTGGACTTTGGCTCAGGTCATGATCTCACGGTTCGTGGGTTCAAGCCCCACGTCGGGCTCTGTGCTGACAGGTAGTTCAGAGCCTGGAGCCTGTCTTCAGATTCCGTGTCTCCCTCTCTCTCTGACCCTCCCCTGCTCGTTCTCTCTCTCTCTCTCTCCCCCCTCTCAAAAATAAATAAAAAACATTAAAAATAAATAAATAAATAATTTGAGAGGGGAGGCGCTTGGGTGGCTCAGTTGGTTAATTGTCTGACATCGGCTCAGGTTATGATCTCATGGTTTGTGGGTTCGAGCCCTGTGTCAGGCTCTGTGCTGACAGCTCAGAGCCTGGAGCCTGTTTCAGATTCTGTGTTTCCCTCTCTCTGCTCCTGCCCTGCTTGCACTCTGTGTCTGTCTGTCTGTCTCTCTCTCTCAAAAATAATAAACAATAATATTTATTTTTGAGAGAGAGAGAGGCAGAGAGAGAGGAGACACAGAATCCGAAGCAGGCTGTAGGCTCCGAGCTGTCAGCACAGAGCCCGAGCGGGGCTTGAACCCACGAACCACGAGATCATGACCTGAACCGAAGTCAAATGCTTAACCGACTGAGCCAATCAGGCACTCCTTACTTCCCTGTTTTAAAAGTTGTATTAGTTGGATGTACAGGGAGAGATGAGTCCACGTCATCTACTCTTGAACCAGAAGTCTCTGGTGTTATTTGAAAATTTTACTTATGTAACTCTTTCTTCAATGTATTTTTACAACAGCTTTCTTAAGATATAATTCACATACCATACAATTCGCTCATTTAAAATGTACAATTTAGTGGTTTGTAGTGTATGCATAGGGTTGTGAAACCCTCACCACTCAATGTTACAATATCATCACCCCCAGAGAAACCCCATACCCGTTAGAAGTCAGTCCCCATTTCTGCCTCCCCCGAGGCCCCGACAACCACTGATATGCTTTCTGTGTCTATAGATTAGCCTATTATTGACATTTAGTATAAATGGAATCATTCAATATGTGGCCTGTGGGCATCTTTCCTTTGCGTAATGTTTTCAAGATTCATCCATGTAGTACGTTTCAGTATTTCGTTCCTTTATCCATTTGTGGATACATAACATTTTATGTCTATTCATCAGTTGATGGCCATTTGGTTTATTTTCACTTACTATTATGAATACCACTGCTATGAATCTTCCTGTACGAGTTTCTGTGTGGACATGTGTTTTCATTTCTCTTGTGTGTATGGCCAGGATTGGAATTTCTGGGTCATATAGTAACTCTCTGTTTAGCATTTGAGAAACTGTCCAACTGTTCCCAAAGCAGATGTACCTTTTTACATTCCCTGCAGCAACATGTGATGGTTAGTTTCTCCACATTCTTGCCAACACTTGCTATTATCTGACTTTCCTTTTTTTAATTTTTAATTTTAGAGAGAAAGAGAGAGTCCATAGGGGAGAGGAGCGGATGGAGAGAGAGAGAATCCCAAGCAGGCTCCATGCTCAGTGTGGAGCCCAACACGGGGCTCGATCCCATGACCGTGAAATCATGACCTTAGCTGAAACCAAGAGTTGGATGCTTAACCAGCTGAGAAATCCAGGCGCCCCATTATCTGACTTTTTGATTCCAGCCATCCAGGGGGTACGAAGTGGTATTTCTTTGTGGTTTTGATTTGCGTGTCCCAAATGACCAATGATGCTGAACGGGTTTTCATTTGCTTACTGCCCGTTTGTGTATCTTCTTTGAAGGAGTGTCTATTCAAGTCCTTTATCCATTTTTAATCTGGTTGTTTGTTTGTTTTTTCCGGTTGTTGAGGACTTCGGTTTTTATTTCGAGAGAGACGTGGAGCCACTGGAACGTTCTAAGCACAGAAGTGGCAGTATCACTTGGGCTGCTGTGTAGAGAAAAAGTATAAAGGTTCACAGGTGAAACAGACACTCGTCACGATACTGAGATAATCCAGGTGTGAGGTGATAGTGACTGGCCCTGGCGTAGTAACAGAGGAAGTCGTGACACAGGGCTGGTTCCGGACACATTTTGAAGGAGGAGCCAACAGGATTTGGTGATGGATCAGATGTGCCCAGTAAGGCAATGCCTCTCGCGCAGGCAACATGGGGTTGCCATTTACTGAGAAGGTGCATTAGTATCCCGTGGCTGCCATAACCAAGCGCCACAAACTGGGTGACTTAAAATAACAGAACTGTGTTGTCTCATAGATTAGGGGCCAGCACTCCCTCTGAAACCTGCAGGGCAGGATCCTCCCCGGCCGCTTCCGGCTTCTCGTGGCTGTGAGTCTTGGCATTCCTTGCGCTTACAGCTCCATCTCTCCAGTCTCTGCCTTTGTCCACATGGCCTTCTCATGGCCTGTGTCCAAATTTCCCTCTTCCCATATCGACACCAGTCATTGGACAAGGACCCACCCCAGTGACCTCACCTTACCTTAATCATCTATAGAGAGCCCATTTCCACACAAGGCGCAATTCACAGCTCCTGGGGTTAGGATGTCACCATATCTTAGGAGGACACAATTCAACCCACAGAAGATGGGGAAGGCAACAGAGGAGAAGTTTGGGGATGAGGTCCGGGAGCTGGGTATCAGGCGATTTGAGTTTGGGACGTCTACTAGACATCGTCCAGGGATGCTGAGGGGCAGCCAGATATAGGAGCCGTCAAAGCATTATTTTCAAAAAGTTAAAAATATGGCTTTGCAGCTCTAAAGTGAGAATGCGTCTAAGATTTATTCAAATCATTAATGAGGCACCCAGCATGATGATAAGGCTAGTTCAAAAGACTGTGGCCGAAGACAAGCTTGCTTGAGTAACTCGCTAATTTAGATTAAAAACTAGTTAATGTTTTATAGGGCCGTAAAACTGCAACCTCTTCTAATTGTAATCTTTTTTTACCAGACAGAAATAATTTCTATCACGACTGGGCAAAATTTATTTGCATTGCTATCAGCCAGGGATCATTTTACCTAGCTGTCTGTTTTCTACAAGGTAAAGTCTACCTTCAATGAGTTGTAAAAAAAAAAAAAAATCACAATCAATAGTAAATAGCAAGGTAAACAGGTGAACACTCTAGAGAATAAAAAAAAAAATCCCCTTGGCAGGTCCACTAGACAACATTCAGCCTCCCACCAAAGGACCCACCACCATGCTTTTACCCATTCTTAAGTTTTGGAAAATTTTTATTAGTCCCTCCTTAGGATGATAAATTCTCTACGAAGGTTATTTTTGACCACAGAAAGCTGGTCTTCCTGTGTTTGGACCTGATTCATCTACACAGGTGCTGTAAGAAGTGGTAATTAACACGCACCAGCCTCCTGGTTGGGCTGGCACATGTAAGTCATGGTGCTACCCAAGGATCAAGGCCAGAAGATCAACTTCTGTTTGGAGATGTCATCGTTAGGAATGTGAGGTTGAGCCTCTATTATGCCTGAGGTTTTCTCTCATTTGCTCTTTCCCTGGGTTAGGAAACTGAACCAAACTAATCTCCCTCTGATTTGCCTGCAATACCTGTGCAAATAGGTAGGTTTGTACCTTCTCAAAGACCATGGTGTATGTCATAGTTCCTGTTTTCCTTACTGTTTGTACACTGTAGGACGGGCATCTGAGCAGTATGGGGCTGAGGGCTCTGTGGGCACTGACTCAACACAGATGCTACAACCTTGTGCCCAAGGTGGGTGGGTCATACTGAATGTATTCTCAGGTATGACACCCGCCCGCATAAGGCCTTGGTGGCACCTTGTCTAATCATATCTTGGTAAAAAGGACCGATTTCTATTGAAACTATGCGAATAACTAAATTTTATTAGAAGAGTCCATAGAAACTATTTTTCCTGAGTTCTGAAGTGAGACAATACCGTTTTGAGTATGTTGTGTTTGTTTATGGAAGCACAATCTACTATAGAGATAGATGGAGCACAAAGAAACAGGGTATTATCTGACTTCTGCCAGAAAATAGAACGTTACAAAATAACACCAATGCCCTCTCCTTGGCTTTTGTCAGGCTCAAGCTTTCAGCTGTAGATCTTTTGGAGGTTCATCTAACGGAGGCGGGGTGGGGGGCGGTGGTTGATGTCTTGGACCAACTTTCTGGCTGGTACAGCCTCAACACGCAGTGGAGACTGAGCTATGAAGTGAATGCACCCGTTTTTCATTGTTGAAAGAGTTCTATAGAAAGAGAGGATGGAATGGAATCTGCTGGATTGGAATTGGAGCTCTCAGTAGGAATGTAAAGGCTTGTTAATAGGTATCAAAAAAGATACGGGGTTTGTGCGTACATACTTACCATATACTTCCTAGCTCACTCTGTTGACTGTAACTGGAATCACACTTTATATTACAGTCCTGAGTTGCTCGCACTCAGCATTGTGTCTGAGATTCAGCCACGTGGCTCCTAGTGGTACAGTTCATTCCCTGAAGCCATCGTGTGCTAGTCCATCATATGGACACACATCACTTTATTTATTTTACTGTCCAGGGACATTTAAGGTATTTTTCCTCCCAGTATTTTTGCTATTAAAAACAATCCTGTTTTGGACATTGATGCTTATCTCCCTATGAACAAGTTGCAGGTGTCTTTGACTTACTTTCGGGCATGGAGTGTACCTAGGAATATATCAGCTTAACCCTCGAGCTGGGAACTGGTGTGCACATGTGGCAGCTTGCATTTTCCCAAAATGGCCACAGCTTCTCCCATACCCTGTGTTCCTTCCTCTTAAAATGGGACTCTGACACTTCTCTCCACAGGAAGCAGAGGTGTCTCATCTCTTGAATCTGGACAGGCTTGGGCAGAAGTGATGCTATGTGACTTCTGGGGCTATGGGATGAAGAGTGATACAGGTCCTACCTGGTTCTCTTAGAATTCTTGCCCTTGGAACTTGGCCACCATCCCACTCAGCCCATAGCTTGAACCAGCCTACTGGCCACACGTGCACCATCTTGGACATGGGCCCTCTAGCCCCGAGTACGGATACCCCAGGTAGTGCAGCATGGAGTAGACAAGCTGTGCCCGCTGCATCTGCCCAAATAGGAGATCTGTGTGCAAAAGGAATGATTATTGTTGGTTTGAGCTATGAAGTTTTGCAGGTGGTTTGTTATGCAGCAATCGGTAACTGAAACGCATGTCCAACTTTATTCGGTAATGCCTTATTCATTCGGTAATACCGCCTGACGTTCCAGTCAGCAGGGCATGCATATTTCAGTTGATCTACCTTCCTGCCATCACTGGGTTTAGTTTGACTTTAACATTTGGGCTCATTTGGTGAGTTTAGTTTGCATTTCCAAATTACTAGTGAGGTTACTACCCCTTCCACATTCTTCTCTGCAAGGACCCTGATTAGGGGTTTTCCCTGTCACTCGATTGGCTTGTCCTTTTCTTTAAAAAAAAATTAAAAAGATTTTTTATTTTAAGTAGGCTCCTCACCCAACGTGGCGCTTGAACTCTCAATCCTGAGATGAAGAGTCGTACGCTCCACTGACTGGGTCAGCCAGGCATCCCGGGCTTGTCTTTTCCTAATGGGTTTGAAAGGATTCTTCATATATTCTGGACACTGAATAATTTGTAAGGTATACATGTTGCAAGTATCTTCTAGTTTCTGTTTTTCGTCCATTTTCTTCATGGTCTTTTGAGGAACAAGAGTTGTATGACATACGCTTTCTATCCTTTTATTTTCAATCTGTGTGACTTTTTTAGATGTATTTTTCTGTAAATAGTATTTAACGATACATGCCATTTCGAGAGTCTCTATTTTTAACGGATGAATTTAATGTAGTCATGTTTGCAATTACTCGAATGCTTGAATTTTCTTGTCATCTCACATTATATTCCTTATTTATCATGCATTTATCTTTTTTCCCTGCTTTTTGTTGATACTGTCAATCTTTGTTCATTTCAGTTCCCCAACAATTTTCCCCTACTAATTCTAAAATCCTCTAACAACACAAGAACTTTAGTGTGCTTTTGCCTTCCTGCTCTCACCTCCCCTTGCCATATGTCATGTTGGGCTCATCTGGAATTTTCTCTCCAGCTGTTATTTGATTTCCTTTTAACCATTCCAACTGGTTTCTTTGCTGGTGTCCATGTTTTACTCTTGGATACACTTTTCATTTTGCTAGATGGAATCTATCTTCCAGCATTGTTTTCTAATAGACTTTGTGTGTGGTGAACTTGGATGTTCACAGGCTGTGAAGACACCTTTATTTTGCTGTCTCACAAATGAGTTTCACTATATACAAATTCTAGGTTCAAGTCTCTTAGAATTTTGACAACTGTGCTCCCTTGCCAGTTGACAATCAGATTCAGCCTGATTAAAGAAGATCCTTCTTCTCTGCTGGTTTTTGAGCTGCTCTCTTTACCCTCGGAATTCCAGAATGTCACTCTGGCCTGCCTCTGCGGGAGTGTTTTTTCTCCACGTGTCCTGGGCATTGAGCAGCATTCTCCATGGCTGTTCTGTGAGGAAGGGCTGCCTGGTGCTCGTCGTCTTCTTCATGAGCCTCTTACTCTTGCTCTGTGTTGTAAGATACTCCAGCTTGTCGGTTTGCATCTGGGTCACCCCAGGTGAGGACAGGGGGACGCAGGCCCGGTGGCTTGTCCTCCACTACTGGGTGCCCTGGCAAGTTTGGATTGCCGCCAGCAGACATCTGTAGAGCAGAGGAGGCACTCGCAGTTCCTGGGTGCCCGCGTTGGCCCCCCCGGGCGCGCCAGCCCCATCTCCGCCCAAGGATGTGTCTGGAGGGGGCACCGGCTTCAAGGGGGGAACCCTGGCTGCAAGCCTAGCGTCCTCTCAGCCCACAGGCTGGGTGCAGTGGAGCACAGGCAGCGCCAGCAGGAGCCCGGTGGGCACGTGGGCGGCAGCCAGCCCGCTGCCCTGTCATCCGCTCACAAGGACCCAGCCCTGGGGGCGTGGGGGGGGTGCCTCCCCTGCAGCCACAAGCTGGGGGCCACCTGCCAGCCCCTTTCCCCCAGGGTCACTGTGCTAACACCGGTCCTCCAAGGAACCCGAGGAGCCACCTAGGCTTCTCCCTGGACACTTCAGGCTCACCCTCCCCCGCCGGCGCCCCTCAGTCCGGTCACCTCCACTTCCTGGCCCAGGGTCCCCGCGCCCCCTCAGCCCGGCCGCCCCCTCACGCCCCCAGCCCAGGGTCCCCGCGCCCCTCAGCCCTGCCGCCCCCTCAGCCCCGCCGCCCCTCAGGCCCCGAGCCCAGGGTCCCGGCGCCCCTCATCCCCGCCGCCCCCTCAGGCCCCGAGCCCAGGGTCCCGGCGCCCCTCAGCCCCGCCGCCCCCTCAGGCCCCCCGCCCAGGGTCCC
>CM053571.1:846013-879018 GCA_028646485.1 Cryptoprocta ferox
CGCCCCCTCAGGCCCCGAGCCCAGGGTCCCCGCGCCCCTCAGGCCCGCCGCCCCCTCAGGCCCCCAACCCAGGGTCCCGGCGCCCCCTCAGCCCCGCGCCCCCTCAGGCCCCCCGCCCCTCCCTCCCCTGCCGGCGCCCCTCCCCCCGGCGGCGCGCGTCATGGCGGCGGCGGGCGGGGCGCGTCTCGCACGCAGCGCGCCGGGCGGAGCGCTCGCCGCATTGTTTGCTTCGCTGGGGAGCGAGCGAGCGAGCCGGCCCTGGCGCCCGACCCTCCCCGCGTCCGCGCCCCGCGCCCCGCCGCCGCCGCCGCCGCCGCCGCCGCTGCCGGCCGGGCCTCCGCGCCGGGCCTCCTCGCCGGGCCCCGTGCCGCCCGCCGCTCGCCGCCCGCCGCCGCCGCCGTCGCCACCGCCCGCGAGAGCCCGAGAGCCCGCGAGCCCGCGGCCGCCGAGCCGAGCCGGGCCGGGCGCCGCCGACAGGAGCCCGCGCCCAGAGCGGCGGCGGGCCGGGCCTGCGCGGCCGTTGGCGGAGGAGCCGCGGGCGCCATTAGCGCCGCCTTGGCCGCGCCGGCCCCCGCGCCCGCCGCCGGGCTCCCGCGGCCGCGGCCCCGAAGGTGAGTGGGCGGGGGCCGGGCCCGGGGCCGCCGCCGCCGCCTCGCCCGCCGGCCTCTCGGGTGCCTGTGCCGACGCCATGTTTGGCGGCCGCGGCGGGCGGCGCATTGTCCGCGGGCGGGCGGGTGGGCGGCCTGAGGGCGGCCTGGAGGCCGGGCCGGGCGGCGGCGGGGGCGGGGGGAGGCCGGGGTGGCGGGGAGGCCGGGCGGGGAGATCGGGGAGGCCGGGCGGGGAGGCCGGGGCGCCGGGGAGGCCGGGCGGTGGAGGCCGGGGTGCTGCGGCCCGGGGGCCCGGGAGGCCGCCGTGTGCGGGCGGCGGAGCGGGAGCGGGGAGCGGCCGCGCGTGTGGGCCGCGGGGTCTCGGGCGCGGGGGCCCCACTGCCCCAGAGACGGCGTCTCCGCGCGGCCGGGAGTCCTTGTGCCCGAGCGGGTCGCATTATGTAACAGAGACACTCGGCTTGTTTTGCCAAGACAGGAAACTGCCTGCAACAGGGCCGGACTTTAGACGTTTCCCAGCAGGGGAGCCGGGGCGCCGCGCGGCTCTGGCCGTTGGGAGGTGGGTGGCCGCGGGGCCCGGCAGGCGGGGCGCAGGGACAGGCCGTTGTCCGTCCGAGCGCCGGCAGCTGGGCCCGCGCTGGGCCTCCTGCGCGCTGGGGGGAGAAGCGAGTTCCCCGAGGGGTGGTTTGGAGGAGGCGCAGCCCCGGCGGGGCGCACTGGAGTTTTGACACAGGTCGGCCGCCCGGGAGCCTGCCACGCCCATCCAGAGCGCTTTCTTCACGCAGAAGTTCCCCCCCTGCCCGGGTGGGCCTGGAACGTGGCTCACGGGGCTGGGGTGGTCGGCACCCACCTGCCCCGCCGGGCGCTGCCCCGAGCACACCGTGTGAAGCCGGGCAGTGTCCACAGCAGCGGGAGCGAGTGCAGTCCTGTTCCTCCTCTGGAGGGAGCGGGGCCGGGACAGTTGACGCGACTTGTCCCCAGCCAGGCAGGAAATGAACTGATTGAAGACGTTTGCTGAGCCTTAGCGCGCAGGCTTCCTTTCTGGTGGTTCACACGCCTTTCTGGGTGTGTTGAAGCGAGTCCCGGCTGGAAAGGCTTGTTTCTTGTCTTGGCGACCGCCTGCCGCGGCGGGACTGCTTGTCCGGCCGCCGACGCGCCGGGTGTGCCTGGAGCCACACGGCCGGCGCCCAGGCCGTGGGGAAGCCCGGGGCGGCGGGCGGCGGTCTGGGCCGCTGACTGCCCTCCTTCCCCGGCCCAGTTCGTCTTCGGACGCCGGAGCTGCCGGGCGGCGTTAGGTGCGTCCTTGCGCACAGGGGCCGTCGCGAGCGCGCGCTTGAGAGGCTGGTTACGGTTACAGCTACCTGGTCCCTGGTCCCTGGGCGTAGGGAAAATTTCGGGTTTGCTTTTAAGCTGGTGAGTAACCGGCTGTCACTTCTGCCCCATCTCGGAGATGGCCTGCAAAGCCGACGGTCCCTGGGGGCGTTAGGGTCCCCTCCTTGCTGTGGTGTTGACGCCTGGGGCCCGCACCCAGCCCCCTTCCGAGGGCACCGCTGGTGCAGGGCTGGCCGGCCGGCGGCTGTGCGGCCCATTCCCCGGGGCCCGGGTTGAGTGGGCACCTGGAGACCCCTGCCATGCAGGTGAGTCGGGTTTCGGCCGACCACAGTGGTTTCCGGGCTTGTCTTGGCGGGGAGTTCTTGTGAAATTTCAGCGTGAGACGTGGGTCTGTATTTGAGGAAGATCCGAAGGGTCTATTTTAAAAAGTGCACGTAGGGTTTGCTGGGATTGCCTTTTGGGGCGTACGAAGTGCTCTTTGAGGACCTCTCGGAAGATCAGCCAGCCGCCATGGCGCTGTGAGTCGGGTTCCTGGGGGCGCCCCGGTGCCGGCTTTCCGGGTCTTAGCACGCAAGCAGGGGGCCTGGGGCTCCAACGTGGAATGTTCATTTGTAAGCCAGTCTCTTAAAATCGTTTTGCCTCCTGTCAGTAAAATGTAGTTGTTTGGAGGGAGGAGTCAGAGGACCTCAGCGTCGTCCCCTAAGGTGACACCTTTCCTGGCGGGTGGTGGCCCAGACTGCGGAGTCTTCACGTGAGGGAGACTGAAAATAGACTGTTCCTGAGTCCGATGGTGGAGCTCCGAGACGAGCAAATTCTCATAAAAGTCTGTGGCCAGGATTTCAGGCACCCGAGCCCCTGCTGGCCACCCCAGGGTGGCTCCGTGGGCAACGTGTGGGTCTCAGGGGCGGCCCTCACTGTGGCCCGAGGGCAGAGATGCCCCCTGTGGCATACGGCACGACTCATCTTGGCCGGAGGAGGAGGAGGGCACGGCCCGGCGCCGCTGTCACCGCGGCCGCTGAGAAGTGGTCCCGTAGGGCCGGGGCAGGTGGGCGGGGCTGTGGGGGTTTCTGTGGGGGTCGCTCTAGAAGCTGGGTAGGGGCCTTCCTGGGGTGAAGACTGCCCCCAGCCCAGGACGGGGCTCCTCTCGTCGGTCCCGGTCCCGGCTGGCTGAGTCGCCCTGTGTCTCCACGCAGGTGTGGGGGGCCCGTCATGGAGAGGACGGACTGCTGTGCTCGGTGTTCCCAGCGCCTAGGCTCCCGGCGCCCAGCAGGGCTGTTGCGCTGGGGCTGCAGGGGAAGAGCCTGCGAAGGGGAGTGTTGGTCAGGGCTGGAGGAGCCGCCGAACACGTCTGCCTGTGTCTTGACCTAGGCACACCTGCTGGAGTCCAGCCCTGCGTGTGGGCTTCCCTGGACGCAGGGCTGGGACCTCGCCTTGTGAGGGATGTTGCAGTCCTTTTGGTGACCTGGCAGCCGGGTCCAGGAAGGTGCTCGGCGAGCTGTGGGACTCACAGAGCGGCCCAGAGGGTCTGCTCCCTCTCTGGGCCCCTCTTGCTGCTCATCCTGCCCTCCGGTCCGGGAGGGACCTGGTGGGGAAGGGCTGCCGAAGGTTGTCGAACAGGATCGTGAGTCCCGGGATGAGTGACTGGGGACTCCGCGGAGAGATGTTAGCTGGGAGTTCGTTTTGATTTAGCATGAGTTGGTTAGTTGGCTGCACCTCAGTGTATTTGGTGGCCTTCTCGTGCTGTGTCTTCTGCACGAAGCTAACTTTGCATTTACCTCTGTTTTAGGGAGTCAGTACCAAATGAGGAGGAAAGGACGATGTCATCGCGGCGCTGCAGCGAGGCACCCTTCCTCCCCGTGCAGTACTAAGCACTCCCCCACGCGAGAGACCCTGACCTACGCGCAGGCCCAGAGGATGGTCGAGATAGAGATTGAGGGGCGCCTCCACAGGATCAGTATTTTTGATCCCCTGGAGATAATACTAGAAGATGACCTCACCGCTCAAGAAATGAGCGAATGCAACAGCAATAAAGAAAATAGCGAGAGGCCACCGGTGTGCTTAAGAACTAAGCGCCACAAAAACAACAGAGTCAAAAAGAAAACCGAAGCCCTCCCCAGTGCCCACGGCGCGCTGGCTTCGGCGAGCGCGCTTCCCGAGCCCAAGGTGCGCATCGTGGAGTACAGCCCGCCCTCGGCCCCCAGGAGGCCCCCCGCGTACTACAAGTTCATCGAGAAGTCGGCCGAGGAGCTGGACAACGAGGTGGAGTACGACATGGACGAGGAGGACTACGCCTGGCTGGAGATCGTCAACGAGAAGCGCAAGGGCGACTGCGTATCCGCCGTGTCGCAGAGCGTGTTTGAGTTCCTGATGGACCGCTTCGAGAAGGAGTCCTACTGCGAGAACCAGAAGCAGGGAGAGCAGCAGTCGCTGATCGACGAGGACGCCGTGTGCTGCATCTGCATGGACGGCGAGTGCCAGAACAGCAACGCAATCCTCTTTTGCGACATGTGCAACCTGGCCGTGCACCAGGAGTGCTATGGGGTGCCCTACATCCCCGAGGGCCAGTGGCTGTGCCGCCACTGCCTGCAGGCGCGGGCCCGGCCAGCCGACTGCGTGCTCTGCCCCAACAAGGGAGGTGCCTTCAAAAAGACCGACGACGACCGCTGGGGCCATGTGGTGTGCGCCCTGTGGATCCCGGAGGTCGGCTTTGCCAACACGGTGTTCATTGAGCCCATCGACGGCGTGCGGAACATCCCGCCGGCGCGCTGGAAACTGACGTGCTACCTCTGCAAGCAGAAGGGCGTGGGCGCCTGCATCCAGTGCCACAAGGCCAACTGCTACACGGCCTTCCACGTGACGTGCGCCCAGCGGGCCGGCCTCTACATGAAGATGGAGCCCGTCAAGGAGCTCACAGGCGGCGCCGCCACCTTCTCCGTCAGGAAGACCGCTTACTGTGACGTCCACACGCCCCCGGGCTGTACGCGGAGGCCTCTGAACATTTATGGGGAGGTCGAGATGAAAAACGGTGTCTGTCGGAAGGAGAGCTCCGTCAAAGCGGTCAGGTCCACGTCCAAGGTCAGGAAGAAAGCAAAAAAGGCTAAGAAGACGCTGAGTGAGCCCTGCGCGGTCCTGCCGCCTGTGTGCGCGCCGTATATTCCCCCGCAGAGGTAAGCGCGCGCCAGTGTAGGGTGGCAGGGGGGCCCGGGATGGGGGTGCCGGGGTGGGGCGCGGTGCCTTCCGTGTCCAGTGCTCTCTCCGGGTCCCCGCAGCGCGGGCCTCAGGGAGCCCAGGGCCACGCTGACTGCGGTCATTAGGGTCGGGGACCCGGAGCGCTGCGGGTGTGGTTACCACCTTTGACGCGATCAAATGCTGGTCCTCTCTCTGCCTCCTCACCAAGGTTGGGAATGCAGTAGCGTTTTATTTTATTATTATTATTATTTTTTAACATCTTTATTTTTGAGAGAGAGATGGAGCGTGAAGGGGGGAGGGCAGAGAGAGAGGGAGACACAGAATCCTGAGCAGGCTCCAGGCTCGGAGCTATCAGCACAGAGACCGACGTGGGGCTCGAACTCTCCCAACCGCAAGATCCTGACCTGAACTGAAGTCGGACGCTTAACTGAGCCACCGAGGCGCCCCTTATTATTATTTTTTTTAATGTTCATTATTTTGAGAGAAAGAGAGAATCCCAAGCAGACCCCGCACTGTCCGTGCGGAGCCTGACAACGGGGCTCGATCTCACGGGTCATGAGATCGTGACCTGAGCCAAAATGAAGGCCCGAAAGCTCAACCAACAGAGCCACCCAAGGGCCCCTAGAACCTTGTGGCATTTTAAAATTAATTTGTCGTGAAGTGAAGGAGGGTGAGACAGACGGGCGGAGATCAGGGTAGGGCCGATGGGAGCTTCGCGGAGGGAGGCGCTGGTCTCCTTCCTGTTGTGACAGCCTTTCTGGGTTTCCTGGCCATTTCCTTCTCAGTGTGAATATTGCCTGGTCGGTGTAGGGCTCTCCAGCTTAGAGCAGTGTGCAGTGGTTGAGGAGCCACAGTGGTGGGGGGGTCGGCGGTGGTGGGGGGAGGTCCTGCAGTGGTGGTGGGGGTCTGCGGTGGTGGGGGTCCTGCAGTGGTGGTGGGGGTCCGCGGTGGTGGTGGGGGGGAGTCCTGCAGTGGTGGTGGGGGGGGTCCTGCAGTGGTGGGGGAGTCCGTGGCGGTAGGGGGGGTCCATGGTAGTGGGGTCAGGCCCTGCATTACTCTTACACGTGTCCTAGGGGCCGGTCCCCATCCAGCTGGGTCCCCTCCGGCCCCTGCACCTGTCTCCCCTCTGCTCCTCCTGCTGCTGACTTGCTCTTAGTGTGTTCAGAACGGGAGGTGAGTGAGTTGATTTCAGGCCAGAGCCTGAGTGCGGGAGAGCAGAGCCCTCACTCAGCCGCTCCTGGAGCTTTGAGGCTGCGGCGCCCTGAGGCTCGGGCGCAGGGGCTCCTCAAGCTTCTGGTTAAGGAAGCGAAGCATCGAGCCAATGACGTGGGCTCCTGAGGGCGGCTGGTGAGATCCTGTTGTTGCCTGCACCGCGTGTTGTTCGGAAGTGAGTCACGTGCGGATCGAACCTGTGTATCTCACACGCTGAGCGTGTGACGGGCTCGGAGGTGTTCTAGTTATTGAGAAGTAGAGGATCTTTAACCTACTGAATGAGCTTTTAGTGTCGTGCTTCCGTGTACCTGTGATGACAGCACCAGCGCGTTGTGACCAAACATCATCATGTGGTTTTCACGGGTCCTGAGTTGCGCCAATCTCACCAGTTAGGCTGTAAGGTGCAGTGGGACGGGGCCAGTGACGTGCTGTTTAATCCCAAGACTCTAGGCACTTTGTATTAAAAATTAAAGATACGTCCTTTTCCCCAAAGTGAAATTTTAAAGAGCAGTGTGTAGTTGTTGGAGAATCAGTAAATTCTGACAGAAGTAACTAAAAATACCCGTCCTTCGTATCCAGTGAAAACCACTGTCAGAACCAAGGTGTGTCTCTGCAAGTCAGTCAGCCGGACTCTTTAAAAGACGATTTCACTTGCATTTCTGCCCGTGGGGCAGAGAGGGTGAAATTTGCGTCAAGAGCGTCTCTTGAAGAGCCCAGAAATTTTTGCGTTGCTGTGATTGAAGTAAATGGAAGGGAAACCATGTGACCTAACAAATTGAGAATCCAGAAGACTACAGTGTCCGTTGGCTGTGCCCAGCACCTTGCGGTTGCCCACCTGACGAGCGGTGCCGAAGACGGGCCAGCCTGGGGGCTGCTGGGCCACTTGCGGGAGAAAGCGTTTCCAGTTGGAAAACGTGGGCGCTCGAAGGTGCTGGACCAGCCTGACTGACGCAACTCCTGCTCTGGATCTAAATTTTTGAAAGCAGGGGATGTAGTTAATAAACCACGTACTGAGAGTGTAGGCTGGCCCGTGTTTGTGTTTTCTCTTCCTAATTTAGGAATAAACTTGTTTCAGTTTGGAGTAGAGATAAAAGACGTGCCTGGGGGAAGATTCGTGGCCTCGCTGTCTGGGTGGCCCAGATCTGCTGGGAGACCTGCATTCTTGGGGCCGCGGCACCGTCCTTGGAAGGCCTTCCAGCCACCCTGGGCCGGTCAGTAGCCCGTGATCGGACCACCCTGTGGGTTGTCAGGGCAGGTGTTGGGGTGGCCCAGGCTTGCCAGCCGCTACGCTGATCCTGCAGCCGTGGCCCAAGGTGTGGTTGGTCTGGTGGCCCCGTTCTAGGGCCGTGCGGGAAATCCCACTCCCCTCCTTTTTTTCCTTCCCTTCCAAGAAAAATCAACGTCTCGGCTGTGCTGTTCTCTCTCATTTTCTGTCCTGAGTGGTGCCTCTTCCTCGAGTAGCCGCTCTTCTGATTAGATCCTTCTCTGGTTCCTCCTCCGTTTCTCACTGCTTCCGGGGGGAGGGAGGGAGCAGTTGAGGCCTGCGAGGGTGGGGGGCAGGTGGGGGGGGGGTCAGGGACTCACTGAGTTGCCCCAGAGCTGGTAATTCTCTCTTCTCGTTGCTCTCTGGTGGGAGTCGCTCTTCGTGTGTGGGGGGGTGGCCTCTGACGAGCGGAGGCCGGTGCGCCGTGTGGCTGTGGGTATTAGCCTGGTCCTCTCGGCCACTTGGGTCGTTTATGTGTGCGCTGCTCAGGGCGCGTGCGCACCGAACAAGTTGTTACTTGAGTTAAATGTGGAAGATGGAGGATCGGGTCCACAGCCCAGTTTCCCGGAGCGCGCTGCGCCCTCAGACGCCGGATGAGGACAGAAATGGGAGAGCGCGTGGTTAGTAGCCATTTGACAGAGGAACTTTACGTCTGCTGAGTAGAACTGTAGAAAGTCCCGGTGCCCCTGTCGGCGGCGGGGGCCTTGGTGGCAGGGCCTGCGTAGTGTCTAAAGCAGCGACTGCCCTGGAAAGAAGCACTGAACACCACACCCGAGAGTCACCACCGTGTGGTTTGGGAGTGGAACGTTGTATGGAACAGCAGCGTGGTCGTATTTGCCCCCCGCCGCTCAGAAGCTGGCGTGCTGAGAACGCGCTGCAGTGGGGGGCTTCCCACGCCTTCCTGGAATCTTTGCGTTCCCACCCGCCGTGACTTCACGAAGTGGACTCCAGTTCAGATGGAGGTGCTGGGCGTCTCGTCCTGTGAGTATGGCCTCCCCCCAGCTCCGGGCGGTGCGGCCTGTGGAGGGCGCTCTTCCCGGGAGGCGGGATGTGCCTGCTCAGCCGACTGGTCGCGCTCCTGAGACAGCGCTGGGGGCTGTGGCCCCAGCCCCCCGGGCCCTCATCCGGGGTGCTCTGCGCAGTGGTGGTCCCCGCAGGGAGCTGCTGTGCTCCGCGCCTGCACCCTCACCGTCTCTCTGGGCCGGAGTCTCTCCCCGCAGCGTCCCAAGCCTGCCGCGCAGGCGCCCAGTCCGTGGCAAGAACCAGCCAGGGTAGCGAATTTTGTCACTTTTGTTCACATTCCCCGTATTTGCTTACTTTTGGCAGAAATGGGATTGCAACTTATTGGAAGGTTTCTTTAATACTCGTCGTGGACAGATGCCACACGGTGTCACCACCGGCCCAGCCTGGATGTGGGTGGTGCGCACTCGGTCCATACGTGCCCACCGCAGCGGGTAGACGGGCCGTGTATGAACTGCTGGCGGCGCTTCAGGACCGAGCGCTCTCGGGCACACGTGGAGACCGAATCGGGTCGGGAGTCGTCATTTCAATTTTTTGTTTGGAAAGAACTCTGAAGTTATAAAATGCTACAAAACAGTAAGGAGAGAGACCCCCAAATCCCAGAGTTCGCCCTGCACACGGAGTAGGCCCACGCGTCCGCACGCGCGTCCTGGGACAGGGCCGGCCTCCCGGTGAGCACACAGTGAGGCGCGCTATGGCCTCCCTGCCCTCCTCTCGGGGCCTGTCCCGGTCAGGCTAGCCGACTGTGATCTGGACGCTTCCAGAGCTGCTCTGAGGGTTCTGAGATCGGCGGTTTGTGGAGAAGACAGCCCTTCCCCTTAGTGAGTGAGCGAGCATCGTTCTGGGTTTGTCTGGTGTCCATGCTGGTGCCGTGCCCCCCCCCCCCCCGGAGGTCGTGACATCCTCTGCTCCTCAGTGACCAAGGTGTTGCTGGTGCCTCGACGAGACGATTTCTGCTTTTGGGTTCTCCTCGCTTCCGGCCTGAGATCTGGGAGCCCCTTGGAGCCCGTGCAGCTGCCCGGTTCTCCTGCCTGCTGGCCCGGGGGCCCGGGTTCTGTTCCCCAGGAGGCCGGGAACCCGCCACCACCTCAGCCGTCCTCCAGTTTCTCATCAGCAGATTCCTTCCCCTCGCCTGACCTCATCCGGCAGGACCTGCGTGGGTGGGAGGCGAGCATCTGGTGGCCCGACTGGCTGTCACTGTCGCCCCGATCTCGGGGAACTCAGTTCTTGGTTAGTTAGCTGCAGGCGGCCATCTTGCCGTGCCCTTGGGTGACACGCGCGCCCCAGCCGCTTCTGGGCTCTGCTGTTGGAGTCCTGAGGAGGGTCTTGACCCGCGTTGAACTGGGCAGGAGTTTCTCCTGGGAGCGACGGTGCAGAACCACCTCCCTCCTGAGGCAAGTTCTGGCCCTTTCAGGTCAGAGGGGCTGGATTTGACTCTTGCCACCTTGACCTCCATCTGACCTCTGAGCTGTTCCAAAAGTGAGTTGTGCCCCTTGTAAGGACTCAAGGCCGTGTTCTTCGGGAGGGTGGGATCTGAAATCCTGCTCTTCAGGGATGGCGCTGGGCGTGCTGAGCACTGTCTTTCAGTGACTAGGACTGTGCTGTGTGGAGGGCAAATAACGTTTTAATTGCATTTTTTTCTGTTTCCCATGGTTTTTATATAAAAAGTTTTAAAACCAAATTAGAGGGAGTGCCTGGGTGGCTCAGTCTGTTAAGCGTCCGGCTTCAGCTCGGGTCATGATCTTGCGGTTCATGAGTTCGAGCCCCGTGTCGGCTCTGTGCTGACGGCTCAGAGTCTGGAGCTGCTTCGGATCCTCTGTCTCCCTCTCTTTGTGCCCTTCCACTTGTGCTCCGTCTCTCTTCTCTTTCTCTCAAAAATAAACAAACATTAAACATTAAAAAAAAACAAAAAACCAAGGGGGTGCCTGGGTGGCTCAGTGGGTTAAGCGTCCGACTTCAGCTCAGGTCATGATCTCGCGGTTCGTGAGTTCGAGCCCCGTGTCAGGCTCTGTGCTGACAGCTCAGAGCCTGGAGCCTGCTTTGGATTCTGTGTCTCCCTCTTTCTCTGCCCTCCTCCTGCTCACTCTCTGTCTCTCAAAAATAAACATTAAAAAAACCTGAGACTAACGCACGTGTTTATCAAATGCAGCATTTTTAAAAAATGAACTGTCATCAGAGGAACACTGCCATGTCCCTTTTGGGCCCCTCCACTTGCACCGCTCACAGAAGCCGCTCACTGTGAATCGGGGTGGCTTCCTCCAGTCCGTGTCTTGGTCTCTGTGCCCTTGCGCGCACACGGTCTGATACTGGCTCACACACGCGCGTTGAACATGGTGCTGCCATGTGTCTCATCTCTTGGTGTCGACCTGGGTCTGGGGGGAGGGGCATCGTGCACGACCACGCTGCTCATGTGGGAGTTCTCTTGGCTCACTTCAGAGCCAGGTGTTTTTGGGTACTGGGGCGAGCCGGTGTGTCCCTCTCCGCTGCAGCCTGCGGGGACGGGGGACCGGGGGGGGGGTTCGCGTGGCTCTGGAGGCCGGCGTGGCGAGGTGGCTATGCTGTGCTCACCGCGGGCCTCCACTTCTCTTTTCCTCGACTTACCTTTTCATTTTTATTTACGTCTGTAGAAGGGTTTTTTTTTTTTTTTAATGTTTATTGATTTTTGAGGGAGCGCGAGCAGGGGAGGGGCAGAGAGAGAGGGAGACCGAGGATCCAAGGCAGGCTCTGAGCTGTCAGCACGGAGCCCGTTGTGGGGCTCGAACCTTGAACCGTGAGAGCACGACCTGAGCTGAAGTCGGACGCTAAACCGACTGAGCCGTGCAGGTGCCCGTCTGGAAAGAGTCCTTTTAAATTTGGAAATCTGCAAAGCAGGGAGAGCCCACCCCCAACAGTTACCGCACCTGGAGACACCCTTGCCTGTCTCTTCCTTTCCGTCTTCTGGAGGCAGACCCTTGTCACCTCGTCTCATCCATTAACACGCCTGTGTAGAGGACAGGTAAGAATTCTTACGAACACGACCAGGACGTGCTGGTGTCTTGATGAACTGAACTTTGTTAATTTTACCGTCTCATCCTGGGTCTGGTCTGAGGACTCCCTCCCCACCCCTGCACGTCCTCCAGCAGCGAGCCCCCTAGCCCTCCTGCAGCCAAATGTACGATGTCTTCCCCCACGTACAAGTCCTTCCCGGTGGGTCACCGGGGCCAGTTCTGACGGCTTCCGGCGCTCACGACCCGTCCCTGTGCCTCCGGCCATCCTGTCTGACCAGGACACGCTGTCCCTGCCGAACCCTGATCTGTGTAGGGCCGGCCCCCTTGTCATTCACACCCTCCCCACACGCGGGTACAGGACTGACGGCTTGCGACGGTCGTGTCCCTGATGAAGCCTGGACCGCGTGCCGCTGGCCTTCCGTAAACATGAGCTGGCGGCCTCGCTGCCTCTCCAGGGCTGCTTTACTGTCTTGGGGGAGTCCCCACGGTGACAAGGTGTTCTCGTAAAAAACGCAGTGTGGTTTGTTTTTTTTCAAAGTTTATTTTTTGAGAGAGAGAGAGAGAGAGAGAGCGTGCGGGGAGGGGGCGGGCGGAGAGAGAGAGAGACAGAATCCCAAGCAGGCTCCGAGCTGCAGGCGCAGAGCCCGATGTGGGGCTCAAATCCATAAACTGTGAGATCATGCTCTGAGCCGAAATCAAGAGTCAGACCCTTAACCGACCGAGCCCCCCAGGCGTCACAGTAGTGTGTGTGTTCAAATTCATTGTTTTTCCCTGTTTGTATACATCTAGGTTTTGGGGGATTTTTTTTTTTTACATTGATATAATATGTTTTAGTTTATTAGCTTATTTTTGCAGACAGTGTCTGAGAAAATGATGGTGTGGGCGGGCTTTTCCACCAATTGGTTTTTCTGCTCTTTATCTGACCTACGTGCGGACCAGGGCCGCCAGCCCGGAGTTATTTGATGGGGTTGGAGCGGACGTGTTTGCCTTGGTCCGGGCACTTTACAAGGGTTTGCCTTTTATTTTCCATCGGTGTGTATGTGCTTTATTTTATGGTTGGTGCTTGCCGTATCTTGTTTAAATAATCCTTCATTTTCCTGAAGACCTCAGGATTTTCTTCTAAAAGCTTTCACATGGCTTCCCTGTCCGTGTCCCTCCTGTCTCCTCTGGCCCCAGCGCCGACCAGTCCCCTGATTTGTCGGCTGTATCTGGGCTGTGCTTGGCCTCCCCTCAGTGGGTCAGTGCCCAGGGCGGCCACAGTTCCCCGAAGCGTCCCAGCACGTCCGTCGAGGCCTTGGCCACTTGTTGGATCTGTGTTTTCAGTCACTTGGGGGGGGAGTTTCTGACGAGGTACGTGTGGGGTTTGATTTGTCAGCGTGGAAAGCTGTTTTTCCTCTCGTCATCAAGTAATTTCTCCTTTCCCTAGAGGTCCGCAGCGCTCGTCCAGCCCCGCGCGGCGTCCTCGGCCTCCTGCGGCTCCAGGGCGGCCTCTTCAGACGCGAGCGTGGGTCTCGTTCCCCTGTGCTTCCTTCGTGCACGTTTCGGAGTCACCTTGTCAGGTTTCTTGACAGACCCTGCTGGCATCTGAAAGCTCCCTGGACGTGCGGAGCAGCTCGGAGGTAGCGTGTGTGTCCGCCACGCCTCGTCCTTCTCGCCACCACTGCTCCGTGGCGAGTGTCTCGACAGAAGTCTTTCTTGATGCCGCTCAGTGACGTTTCATACTTTTCTTCCTTCAGGAAGGCCGTGCACGCGCGGTCCTTAAGTTTTCCTCTCGGTCCCGCTGTTGTCGTGGGGGCCGGGAGGGCGGCCGTCTTGGTCTTGGTTCCCATCTCGGGAAGCATCGCCCTGCGTGCCTGTCGCTCCGGGTCTCGGGATGGAGCCTGTCCCAGCCCTGCTGGCGGGACCCTCACCCCTGCCCCTCGGTGGGAGTTTCGGGTCGTGGGTGGCCTGTTGCTTTTCCACGTCTGTCGAGGTGATCGTGTTCTGCCCTGGCGTCCGCTGCTGCGGGAGTCCTGTTGGTGGGCCTTGTGGTCTTGAGCGCCCTTGTCCCCCCGCTCGGCCCCCCTGCTCGCGGTGGAGGTGTCATTTTGTACCCGAGCGGGCCGGCTTTGCCGCGTCGTTTCAGTTTCCTGAGTGTGTTCGCCAGTGAGCTAGGCCTTTCCCTCGCCCTGCGCCCGTCCCCCGTGCTGGGACGTCCACGTCCCTGTCCTCGGCTGTCGGCAGGGGCTGCATCCACCTGGGCCTCCAGTGGCCAAGCCCTTCTGAAACACCGTTTTCTTTTGGGGGCGGGAGGAGAATGTGAAGCCGTCGATTCTGTTCGGAAAATCAGGACCGTGATCGTGTTGAGGTTTCCCGTGTGCTCCGGAAGTCCGTTTTGGGGAGCGGTGTCTTCCTGTGGGTGCTTTTCCCACATCCATCGCCACGATTGTCGTCTTAGCGGGGTCCCGGCTCGCCTGCCCCGCCCGCACCCCCGCCGTGCCGGGGCCTCCTCTGCGGGCAGGGCCTCTGAGAGCAGTGGCGGCTTCCTCGCTGAGTCGTCCCTTGTCTTCCTGTTCCCAGTTCTCTAGTTCTTGCCTTTTTATCTCTTCCCCTCGGCTTTATGGAGGCGTCCTTGACGGACGGCCTTGAGAGGTTGAGGTCACGGTGTGACGGTGCGAAACCCGTGGAGTCGTGGGGGTTTGGCCTGAGGGTCCGCGCGCCATACGTGGTGCAGCCCCAGCGTGGCAGTGGTGGGACCGGTGACGGGCCGCGGCCCGGGGCCCGGGGCGGGTTTCCCGTCTTCCCTGAGCCGGATGCTTCGTGCCGCACGAGTCAGCCTTTCTCCCTTCTGAGGCGCATCACCCACCAGAATAATTCTGAGAAGCATTGCAGCGCCTTCCACGGTTTTGACTTGAAACCCAGCATTTTTCACCCTGAGAGCAGATAGCAGAAAGCCGTCACCTGGAATATTCGAAGTAGGCGCGTGTTATGAGGCTCGTTTCTGGAAGTGAATTGAGTGGAATCTGTGTAGTCGGGCCGTGTGCCTTGGCATCTCCCACCTGCCCCCCAGGGTGACCACTGTCCCATTGTCGCTAGGCCTCGAGTGTGGAGGTTTCTTCCTGGTCAGGGGGCGTCGCGGCTGCCTGCGTGGCTCGAGCAGGATTCTTCCGTGAGTGGCGTGCACTGGGCGCAGCGCTGCGGAAATGGACTCTGAGAGGACTGTGTTTCGTGGACGGATGTCCTTCTTGCTCCAATGAAACACACTCGCCCTTAATTCCGTTCCTGCTTCCTGTTACCGTGGGCGGGAGTCTGCCTCTTGGCCACGTACGTAAGCAGGTTGTGTAGAGAAGTTTTATTGTAGCAAGGTGCTCACTTTGTTTTATTTTAATGTTTGTTTATTTTTGAGACAGAGAAGGCAAGCAGGGAAGGGGCAGAGAGAGGGGGAGACACAGAATCCAAAGTAGGCTCCAGGCCCCAGGCTCTGAGCTGTCAGCACAGAGCCCGACGCGGGGCTCGAACCCATGAACCGTGAGATCATGACCTGAGCCGAAGTCGGACGCTCAACCGACTGAGCCCCCCAGGTGCCTCCAAGGTGCTCACTTTAAACTGAGGGGTCATCAGCTGCCCTTCAGTCGGGTCCTCCCTCAGTTTCTCCAGAAGCCTGGTCATCTTTCCTTTGGAGGCATGTCGTGCATGAGATTTGTTCACAAAGGCTTGAGAAAATCAAACGATCATTTTGATAAACCTTTGCCAAGTACTCTATTTTTTAAGACAATATTTAGCGTAAAATACAGAATGAGAAAGAGACATAAAGCAAGTGCATAACTATAGGGTAGACACCCTCATTCCCACCGGGTACTTGAGAAGACAGCACCTGGCCAGCCCCCTGGCCCTTCCCGCAGCCCCTGCCCATCCCCAGGTCTTCCGCGGTCTGCACCTGTGTGGTGCTCAACTTCGTACCCTCGAGTTTCTGGACCCCAGGCTGTGCTGCGCTGTCAAAATCGCAGGAGTCCTTTCTGTCCCTCCTCTTGTAAAGGCCCCTGTGGTCTCTTTCCCTTTGGGGTTCAGCTGTTGAGGGAGCCGGGGCCCCGTCCCCTGGCCGGGCTCGTGCGGCAGCGTTTCTGGTGTGTTCTAGCGCGTCCCCCTGCCCTCCGCTTGCTGTGTGCTGGTCGCTGGGCCTGGGGCTTGCCGGGTGCAGGGGCGATGGGGGTCTGCTCAGGGCTGGCACCGCTTCCGGCAGGCGCGTGGTGGGTGCCTGTGCCGCTGGTGCCCTACTCCTTCGGGACTCAACGATCAGCTCAGGATGCGGTTTTCCAGTAGATACTCCAGGACATCTCATAATATATTTTCATCAAAGCCTTGTGCTCATGTCTTTGAGCTGATCGCGGCTCAGAAATCCTGACTCTGGGGGAGATGGTGGCTTGTTTCGTGAGGTTCAGAGTCTTTATAAGCGGTTGTCAAACAGCGTTTCTTTGAACCTTCACAGTGTTAAGAGATACTCTTATTTACATTGCCTCCTTTGACCGTTGAAGTAACTGAGTGTGCCCTGGTGCTAGTGAGGCACCTGTCTGTGTAGGCACACATCCTCTGAACCGTGTGCGTCAGGATCCGTGCACTTTACTGCGTGGGATCCTGCCTCCACTAAGAATGGTAAAGCAGACAGACAAACTCCCCACCAAAGACAGCACCCATGGGGTGCCCGGGACAGCACCGCCCCCCTCCAGCGAGGAGCACCGTGCGTAGGGCTGTGAGCAGCATTCAGACGCTCCCCAGCGCCACCTTGGAGGTGCTCTCGGCTGCTGCCCACCGGTGTTGTCCCCTGGCCTCCTGCTGAGGCTGTGGGACCCAGCGATCTTGAATGTGCAGACCCGGGGCCCCGTGATCACGAGCAGGCTGTGGACAGACTCAAGCTTGGGTTCTGCATCTGCTCGCAGAAAGCTCGTGGCGTCTCCTTCTGGGATTCGACAAGGCTGCTCCGGCAAAGCCCCGGGCCTGTGACGGGAGCTGTCCTCGGTATCGGGTCCCTGTGTGGGACAGACACTCGAGCTGTGAGCTTTGCCAGAAGAGCCGGTATTGGTTCCCCGCATGGCAGGAGGGTCGTGCTGACCCCAGGAGGAGGGCAGCCGTGCCCTTTGGAACTCAGCACGGAGGCCGACCAACAGCATGATTTGGAACAATCTTGGAAATGAGCTGGAGCTACTGTTGTTTTTTTTTTTTTTTTAATTTTTTTAATTTTAAAGTTTATTAATTTTGAGAGTGAGAGTGCGGGGGAGGCAGAGGGAGAGGAGAGAGAGAAGCCCAAGCAGCCTGCGGTGCTGTCATCGGGGAGCCCGACGTGGGGCTTGAACCCACAAACTGAGATCACGACCTGGGCCGAAACCAGCAGTTGAACACTTAACCGACTGAGCCCCCCAGGCGCCCCGTAGGCCATTGTTTCTAGAAGGACAGTTGTCGGTCTGGACACGGCAGAGCTGGGAGTGTTCTGACTTTTTTGGCCATTGATTATTTTGTGAAACTTAAGATTTGCATTCTCCAAAAAGCGCGGTCTTAAAATTTCTTTGTTTTGTCCTGACATTTTGATGTTTGGTGTGTAACGCAGAACATCTTGTTTCGTTTATGATTTTATTAAGGATTTAACTTAGGATTAAATTTATATTCTCTTTCGGTGTCCTTGTGAGTCAAATTGATGAATCGTTGCTTTATTTGGCCGGAAGGACTACAGGGCCGTGGGAGCCCTTCGGCGAGTCTCTTAGGGAGCCTCTTCGGGGTTCTGAAAGGAGCAGTTCCCGCCACGCAGGTGTTTTCACAAACCCTTTGCACTTTATAGTCCCCGAAAGAGGATGCTGTCTCCCGAGACGCCCGCAGATGCCGTTGTCATTGTAGTGCGGAGCAGCTGCTGTGTCTGCAGCCCTGACCTCCAGTTGTCTCGTCTTTACCTCTTGAGGTGACTGGGAGGACACCTGTGCCCCCCTCACCTCCACCTTTCGAGACAGTTTTAATTGGTCTCTGGATACAGTCCGCGTGTGTGCGGCCGGCGTAACGTGTAAGGAACTGAGGGATGTGCCCAGCGTGTTTCTGTGTCCGATCTGGTAGACCCTCGAGTGAGTTACCGGCGGGTGGAGCCAGCGGGCGGCCGTGGCTCGGTCTGTGTCCAGCAGGTCGGGGCCAGCGCGAGGCAGCAGTCGGCGTGCACGGCTGAGGTGGCCGAGAAGGTGTGGGCGGCGGTCTGTGAAGAGTGACCCTGTCTGTTCTCGTTTCCACGATGAGATGTTCATGTACTCCTTTAAGGCTAAACTCTGAGTTTTTCCATGTTTTAGATTAAATAGGATTGCGAATCAGGTGGCCATTCAGCGGAAGAAGCAGTTCGTTGAGAGAGCCCACAGCTACTGGCTGCTCAAGAGGCTGTCGAGGAACGGCGCCCCCCTGCTGCGGCGACTCCAGTCCAGCCTGCAGTCCCAGAGGAGCACGCAGCAGGTACGTGGTCCCCGGCCCTCGGTGTCGCCTGCTCTCCTGACACATGGAGCGGTCACCGCGCCCCCCGGGAGCAGCGCCTGGTGGAGGCCCGTCAGGCCCCAGGCTCCCCGTCTGTGAGCCCCAGGCTGGTCTGCTTCTAGAAGTGCAGGAGGACCCGTGGGTGCCTGTGCCGCCGCTGCCTTGGCGCCCCACACCCACCCTGCTTAAGCTGCGAGCCGTGCGAACGACTCCTATCTGTCCATGTCACCCGATGTTTCTGGATGTGTGGGGGACCATGCTGGCCATGTGAGGTGGGAGTGGCCGGGGAGGGAGCCACAGGGGGTGAGGCCTGGGCCCTTCGGACGCAGACCTGTGTGCTGGGCTGGGAGTTTGGGTTTTGGAAACGTGCAAGGACTGGTTTGTTCTCAGGGCCTTACTCTGAAGGCCGTTTCGCGTTGACCACGATGGGCGGGGAAGGAAAGGAGAGCTGGATGAGAGAGAAGAAATGTTTGCTTTTTTTTTTTAAGTTTTTTATTTATTTTTGAGAGAGACAGAGACAGTGTGAGCAGGGGAGGGACAGAGAGAGGGAGAGAGAAAATCCCAAGCAGGCTCTATGCTGTCAACACAGAGCCCCATGCAGGGCCCCTAACTCACAAAACCACGAGATCACAACCTGAGCCGAAACCAAGAGTCGGCCACTTAACCGACTGAGCTCCCTGGGCGCCCCAGGATTTGCTTTTTAAAAGAACAAAACCAAACAGGCTCTTGAATTTTAGTAAATTTGAGTTTGTAGAACCATCCAATAGTGTAAAGCAGTTCTGAAAGAACGGATTTAGAAAGTAAGAAATTGGCTCTGTGAGATGTCACAAAAATAAATGGAACACAAAAATGGTTTTTCGGCGCGTTGCCCAAAACTTTTGGTTGGCGCACTTCCTATTGAGGGGACTCCGGGCAGCTTTGTAGGGAGGGAGAGCTGTGTCCGCGCCGGGCCTCCGGCCGGGACGCCCAGAGGACGCAGCAGAGTGGGCTCCCCTCGTTGCTTCTCTGCCACTCGGGCCCGCGCGGGGACTGTCTTTCCAGGGCATTCATGTCAGGTCACTGCGGCTGCCATGCTGCCTGGGAGGCTTTCTGCACTTGTGCTCTCTTTCTTGAGCACGTGCTTTCTGTCTGTCTCTGTCTGTCTCTCTCTCTGTCTCTGTCTCTCAGTCCTGGGTTGCCAGGTGGCTGAGTGTGTCGGGGGTGGGGGGGGTCACGGATGTGCTGGGACACTGGATCCACAGGGTTCCCGGTTGGGGTTCTGTGGGCTGGAGTCGCTCCCGCCGCTGTGCCCTGGGCTCGGGCCACAGCTTCCTGGATGCAGCTCGGCTGGACCAGGCACGAAGCCGTCCCTCCCAGTGGCAGCAGAGCGGCGGCCTGGAGAGCGTGTGCTCGTGGAGCGACTTGACGGCTCGTTCGCCCTGTGCGCCAGGAGAGGCCCTCCCGTGTCTCTGGCGTCCCTCCTTCCTGGTCACGGCTGGAGACCTGCGCGAGCGTGTCCCAGTCCCCCTCACTGCGCCTGGCCTGGGTGATGGGGCCAGCCCTAGGGAGCCTGTCATCTGGACTCTTTCTGATTCTGTGGTCACAAAGGTGAAGTATTAACACATTTAAATGCTCAGTTAAAAAAAATCATAGATTTTAACATCTTTTTTATACTTTTGAAAACCAGAAGATTCTGGGCCTCTGTGGGGTTGCCCTTGACGCCTTTTCCATCTGCAGGGAAGGAAGGACCCGATGCCCTTCTGAGGGTGCGGTGCGGCGGTCCGGGCCAGTGTCCAGTGCCTGCAGCGCCGTCTGAGTCACGCCCGGGGACGTTCTGGGGGGCGGGTGAGGGGTGGTGGTGCTGGCCTGAGGATCCAGCACGCTGAAGGGGCCCCTCAGTCTGCGGTCTTGGCTGTGCTGGATGCATGCGCACGTGAGGCCCTGCTGTGCGAAGGTCTCAGGGTGCACTGGGGCCGCGGACTGGTGTGGATACATCCCTGGTGTCTTCTGCGTGCGGCACATGCTTGGGTCTGGGGGCTCGAATCCACGGTGAACCTCACGTCACACTCGGGGTCTTTGGTAGTGACGGCTGCTTCAGTGACATGCTGCGTGTTCGTCCCTCCTCCCCTTTGGTAATGGAGTTAGTGTCCCCCTTTAGGGGTTTGTGCCCAAGGGACAGGTGAGTGGGTGGAGATGACCGGCCTGGGGCTACCACACACGAAATCAGTGTGTAGGGACAGGAAGATGAGATGTGGGAGCGTTCGCGTCCTTGGCACAAGGGACCGTGTAGATTCCATGTACGAGTTCAGTGTTGACCCCCGGGAGTGCACCTGGCTTGACCTGCGGGGAGCATTCCTGTGCAGTTGTCCAGAGCTCCCCTGTGCAGCTTGCATAGGCCTCCCGCACCCCCCCCCCATTTGCCTTCTCCCACACCCAGACTGGGCTTTCCTGTGTCACCCTGTAGGGGCTGACTTCTTTGCGGGATCCAAGACAGTAACGTTCCACGTGGAAGGGACATTAGGGCTTGGTGTGATGTTCATGTGGTTTTGAAAATTCAAAAATACTTGATGTTAGGGTTTAACTTGTTCGTATTTCTGGGTGTTACTCTGAGCTGGGCAACGGAGGAGGTCAGGGGCAGCCCTTCCCTCCCATGACTGACCTGGTGGGACAGGCAGGTGGATGGAACGAGCTGGTTTGAGGGCGAGGTCTCCCACGTCCGGGCAGATGAGGGGCGTCAGATTGGTGGGCCCCCTGGGGGCTGCTGTGCACGGCGGTCTTCGAGGGTCTGGCCTCGAGCGCAGTGCCCCTGTGGGCACCTTCCCGGGCGCCTTCGTGGCGACCCTCTCCAGAGCCTGTCCTCCACCGTCCTCAGGTCCTGGTTGGGGTGAGTGTCAGTGGGCAGGTGCTGGGGGCGGGGGAGCCCGAGGCTCCTGTCCGCCTTGTTCGGGTGCTCTGGAGCTGGCACCTCTCCAGCTCCTAGGCGCGGCTCCAGATCCGCTCTGCTGGCTTTAGAACACCACCGTCCCCCTTCTGTGCCGGGGGCACAGCTTCTCGCCACCCACCGTGCTGCTGCGGGCATGAGGCTCAGCGCTGGGACCTGGGCCCCTCTGTGCGCCCTGCTTTAGGGGCAGGGAGCCCTGCCTCTCGGGGTCTTATGTCCCCGGTAGCATCCTGGGCCTGGGGTAGATGTGCCGGGGCCCTCACCCCTCGGGGCTGCCCTGCCTGCCCTCCCCATCCAGGCGTCCTCCCGCGGGTCAGGCGGAAGGTGGCCAGCGCAGTCTTCTAACATTCTCTTTCCTGACAGTGTTTCGGGGCCAGAAACTTCTTGGCTTTTCTCCCATCTTGTGGAGCCTCCAGGATAGGTTGTGTGTAGGAAATAAAGGTCTCTGAAGAGCAGAGTCCGGAAACTCAGGCCGCCTTCTGTGGTGAAGCTGTGCGAGTCGGGTCGGATGTGCTGCAGGCTGTCGCGTGCGGAGAGCGGCCCTTGGCAGCGTCCCCGGCGTCCCCCGTGCGGGGCAGGGAGTGCGGCGGGGACGCGGCAGGTGGCCTCCACCAGCTCTCCTCCGGCTGTGAGGGTCACCAGTTTTCAGACTGTTTATTCAGACTAATGGACAAGGTGATTTTCGGATGCTTTTGGGGAATTTGGTTTTCTAAATCTACTTTATTTACTCACTGATCACGTTTGTACAGTTGCTCTTACTGTTAATGCGTGAGAGTTTTACAATTTTTTTCCTTAAAGTAGGCTCCGCGCCCGATGCGCGGCTCGGTGCAGCCCACGTCCTCGCGATGAGTCTCTTGCTCCACCGTCAGCCGGGTGCCCCGTTCCACGCCTGGCACTTTTATATAAAGTTTGTTTGTAGTCTCTACACCCAACGTGGGGCTTGAACTCATGGCCCCGAGATTGAGAGTTCTGCTGACTGAGCCAGCCGGGCGCCCCTGCCTGGGACTTACATTTAACGTTAAGAGAGGCTCTGTGATTCGCATCTGGCGGGTGCTGAGGCCGCCCCCCCGTGGAGCCAGGGAGCACCTGGAGGGGAGGCCCTGGCCCAGCCTTCCTGTCCCCCTGCTAGCGGGGAGAGTCTTCGTAGCCTGGTTGGTGGCGGTCTGCCCGCAGCCCCTGCAGTTAGGGCCCCGTGTCACAGCCCCGTGCGTGCATGTGGCCTCAGAGGCCGTTTTTACCTGCCAGGCGCTCAGTGTTCATGCAGGGAGTGAGGGGCGTCCCGGGGATGGGGCCCCTGCCTGGTGGGTGTGCCGTTTAGCTCTGTCTTGGGGGGGGACCCCAGGGGCAGAGGGGTCCAGAGAGAGGGAGGACTGCAGCATACGCTCGGGAATTTGATGGTGAGCAGCCTGCCCGTGGCCCTGCGTCCGTCCGCAGGAATGGTGAGGTGGAGCCGGCTGAGGTGGGGGCTTCCTCTCCGTACGGGCCACGCGTGTGCGCAGGTGCAGTCGATGTCCTGGCCGCTGTGGTAGGAAGGCCCGCGTGGGGACAGGTGGGTCATCTTAGCGGAGCTGGGGCCCGGGGGCAGCTGGAGGAGCGCCCGGTCGGCGCCGGGCCCGCCTGGGAGCCGTGAGTCGCGGCGCAGGCCGAGAGGGGAGCTGGGCGCCTGGTCCGCCACCATGGACACAGCTGAGGACACAGGCGCAGGAGCGGACGGTGACCCCCCCCCCCCCCGGCCTGGGCGGACCCCGAGGGACAGGGAGGGAAGGGTGGGGCTGCGTGGGAGCCTGGAGGAGGGCCTGGCCCTGGGCAGGGCAGTGAGGGACGCGTGGACGGGAGCACGGGGGGCCTTGGGTTGTAATTTCCTGAAGGCGGAGTGTCCCCTGCACCCCCCCCCGCCATGTGGCGAGGTCCTCGGGTGTCGCTGGCTCCCTGTCTGGTGTTGTCATCTGAGCAGTTCTTCCCGTTGCTGCGGTTGGCGGGCACCGGGAAGGGGCTGCCGTCAGCCTGCTGTCCGCTGCCTTCTGCCTCTTTGCTTTTCCATGTGTCGCTTCTGTGTTTGAAGACGCCGGAGTGGGGAGGGTCGCTTGGGGTCAGTGGCACGCGTGCTCCACCAAGGACGGAGGAGGCGCTGAGTGGCGACCCCAGGCTGCCGAGTTCAGAGCCACTGGCTGTGGGCGCGTGACGTGGGCGTTGCGCAGGCCCCCGCCTCCCCCGGGCTGGGCCCTGGGGTTTGCTCCCCATCCCGTCCCGTCCTGTCCCGTCCCGGTGTCCTGGTACCCTGGGGCCGGGGTCAGGAGGCCTGCGCGCGCGCTGTGGGTCCTCCTGGTGCAGCGGGTCCAGCACACGCCCCTTGCGCACGCAGACCCGTGGCGCTCCGCGGGGCGGGCGCGGTCAGTGGCGCCCCCCCGGGGGGGGGTCTGAGGCTGACTTCCAATTCATTTTCTCAGAGAGAAAACGACGAGGAGATTCAAGCTGCCAAAGAGAAGCTAAAGTACTGGCAGCGGCTGCGGCACGACCTGGAGCGCGCGCGCCTGCTGATCGAGCTCCTGCGCAAGCGGGAGAAGCTCAAGCGGGAGCAGGTGAGGCCTCCGAGGCCCCCCGGGCGGCAGGACGAGGGGGGACGGGGGGCGGGGCGGGGCACAGAGGGGCCGCAGCCCGCCTGCGGCAGGCGTTCGGGCCGTCACGTGGGGTGGGCCTGGGTAAGGGCCGCGGGAGGCGGCGGGTGCCGGGAGGCCGCCCCCCCACTCCGGGTGGGGCGGGAGCGTGACCGAGGGCCGTGTTCGCAGGTGAAGGTGGAGCAGATGGCCCTGGAGCTGCGGCTGACGCCGCTCACGGTGCTGCTGCGCTCCGTGCTGGACCAGCTGCAGGAGAAGGACCCGGCTCGGATATTCGCCCAGCCGGTGAGCCTGAAGGAGGTGGGTGCTTCTCCGGTACCGTTGACGTGGTAGCGCGTGTGCTCGGTCGGCTCCTGGGTGTTGGTTTCTATCGGACGTATTTTCTAAGTTACGTTTCGTTGTAAGATAGTGGAAACAGGAGGTGAAAGTGGGCTCTGGGCGGGAAGCTGGTGGTGGTGGGAGGCCGTCTGCCCAGACGTTTGGTTTTGAGGAGCTGGAGTGAGCGGGGCCCCCGGCAGGACGTGGGGTCCCCGTGTGGCGCGTGTCAGCGCCGCCCCCAGCAGTGTGAGAGTCCTGGGTGCTGTGTGTGCGTGTGCGCGTGTCTCATGTGTCACGAAGTGGGTGTACTGCTTATGTGGAACGGAAAAGCGTCCTTCTGTTTGTAAATGATTATTTTTCCTCCCTGAAATTAGGTACCAGATTATTTGGATCACATTAAACATCCCATGGACTTTGCCACAATGAGGAAACGGTTAGAAGCTCAAGGGTATAGACACCTCACTGAGTTTGAGGAGGATTTTAATCTCATTGTAGATAACTGCATGAAGTACAATGCCAAGGACACGGTGTTTTATAGAGCCGCCGTGAGGCTGCGCGATCAGGGCGGTGTTGTTCTGAGGCAGGCCAGGCGCCAGGCGGACAGCATCGGCTTCGAGGCGGCCTCGGGGATGCACCTGCCTGAGCGGCCTGCTGCGGCCCCTCGGCGGCCTTTCTCCTGGGACGACGGTAAGCACCAGCCCCGAGCGCAGGCGCAGGCGGGAGAGTGCCCTTCCCCGCACGCTGTGTCCGCGAGGCCCGGCGGGGCTGGAGCGCGGGCCGCATGTGTGGCTGCTCGTTTCCTAGTACCGCATGAGGAAGGGGAAGGGCTTTACTTTCTAGAGGTGTCTTTAACCCAGCTCTCCGGAAGTACCGTGCTTTCAGCACGTAATCGGTGTAGAAGTTACCGAGCATGTTTTTCACAGGTGTTTACTTTTTCTTTACCACGTGCTGTGTGTTCTACATGCCTAGCAGGGTTCTGTTCAGAGCAGCGGGCACATTTCAGGGGCCTAGAGAAACCCATGTGGCCGGTGGAGACAGCCTAGGTCTGCCTGCTTCAGGCCAGGAAGCAGGTCAGTTGGGGGCTTGCACCTCGGCTGGGCCTTGATCTACTTCTGAGGATGTCTGTGGCTGAGGAAAGGCCTCAGGAGTGACCATGTGCCCAGCCTGCTGGACCCCGGTGGCCCAGGCCTCCGGGCACGGGCGCGGGCCACAGGTGAGGCCCAGTGGTCTGTCTGTTCACTTGTTTCTGTCCTTGGGGACGGAGGCTGCCCCCTGGGCCTTGCCTGGGCCATCACGCTGCAGCCACCAGGCGACCTCCCTGGAACAGGAAGGGGCTTGCGGGTGCCGCGTATCGGGTCTTTGAGGAAATGGGCGTGTGGGTGACCGTGGTGTTTCCTCAGTAAAAGTCTGACACCCGGGTTTTCACTGGGGGCAGGTTCGTGGATGAGAATTTCCTCAGCATTCGTGCGGGGACGTGGCTGAGCTAGCGGAACACAGGTCACGTCCAGTCTGCGTGGGCACCGGTTGCCTTCATGCTGACGCCCACGGGCCAGGCCATTATCTCTGGGGCTTCAGAGGACATGACTTTTGTTTATGTGAACGTTTTGGAGGCTCTGTTATTCGTGAAGTTGTGCTGGAGGCAGCGCTGCTGTGCGTCCGGCGTTCTTCCTTCTTCACGATGCTGGTGTGTCGGTGCTTCGTGAAGGGCACAGGTGCTTTCAGCAAACGCTAGTTCGTGGAGGAAGGTGCCACTCACTCCCGGTGCTCGTGCTGTGGCTTCTATCTCCCTTCCTCCCGGTTTTATCTTAGATCTGAAGAGTGGGTTCGTTCTTAGCCACCGTTCACTGATCAGAGACAGTCAGTGCTTTATAAATGGTGTTTTGTTGGAATTAAGAACCCTAGGGATTTTTGTAGTAACGTGTGCCTGAAATGGAGAACCGGCAGTGGAGGGCGCGGCCCGGTTTAGTAAGGCCGCACCGCGCTCTGGGTCTGGAGGAGAGCTCAGACGGGAGCCGTGGTGTGGCGGACGAGCAGATCGAGCGGCCCCAGGTTGGACCCTCGCCCTGTCTGCGCAGGCGGCCCCGGGCGTGTGGTTAGCAAAGTCCCCCTACCTCGGGGGGTGGCCCTGGCGTGACTCTTCTGGCCCGGCCGCCGGCCTTCACTAGAGAGCTCGGTTTGGGCGCGCCCCGGGAGAGGTGCTAGCCCTCCTGCGGCGCACTGTGTCCCTGTGCGCCCGGCCGGCCACGGACTCACAAGTTTTCCTCCAGGGGAGTCCTGACAGCCACAGGGTAAAAGCTGGGCTCCCTGCGGCAGCAGCCCGTCGTGGGTTTGGAGTGAGCGTGGAGGGGCACGTGGGCCTCCCTCGGGCAGGGCTTGCGCTAGCGAGGTGGTTGGGGGGGAGGGGGCACCGGTGGCCGATGACTGACCGTGTCCTTCGACTTCAGTGGACAGGTTGCTGAACCCGGCCAACAGGGCCCACATGGTCCTGGAGGAGCAGCTAAGGGAGCTGCTGGACAAGCTGGACCTCACGTGCGCCATGAAGTCCAGCGGGTCCCGGAGCAAGCGGGCAAAGCTCCTGAGAAAGGAGATCGCGCTCCTTCGGAACAAGCTGAGCCAGCAGCAGAGCCAGCCCCCGCCCGCGGAATCAGGTATTGGAAGCTTTGAAGAGGAAGGTGCTCAGCTGGGGCAGGAGACGGGGGAGGAAGGTAAGCACACGCTCAGTGTCCGGCTCTCCCACCGCCCGGCGTCCCCACCAGGCTCGTTTTCCTGTTACACTTGGTGCCGTCCGGGCTGCATCTGGCGTCTAGGCAGTCACAAAGCTGAAGACCCAGAACAAGCCCTTTTTTCCAGCTTGTTCCTGAAAAACTATTTAAAAGGAGTGGTTTAGGCCTCGTACGCCCCCAGAATGGTTGTAGGGTAGACATGGTTTATGGGACAAGAGTGATGGCCCTTTTTATTGGTCAGAGCAGCTCTCGAGAGGGCCGTGACGCCACTGTCACGTGAGTGCTCCCATCTGATGGTCAGAGGGTGGAAGGTGACACACGCTGTCACCAGGGAGCAGGGAGCTGACCTGGAGCTGCCTCGTGGGCCTCTGGACATGTTACACACCCAACGGTGACAGCTGGCGACCTTAACTGGGGCGTACATCTGGGAGAGGGGCTGGACCTCGGGGACGTTTCTGTAAATAGGAAGTAAATGAGAAGAAACGCATCCGCCCTGTGCTAACGTGAACCTCAGCCCAGGTGGCTGCAGGTGGCGGGCCTTGTGCTCGGGACATGCACGGTTAGTGTTTTGAACACGTGGAACCCGGTAGAAGCAGCCCCTTGCCGTTCAGCGCGCTCCTGGTGTCAGCGTCTGCACCGGTCAGTGTTCCAGAAGGGAGGGCGCAGTGAGGCTCCTGCACCAGCCTGCCGGCCGCTCGGCGTGGAGGCCGGGCTTTCTGTCCCGTGTCCAGATTCGAACAGCAAGAGCAGTGGGACGGGCACACTCAGAGGCGTTCCAGTTTGCGTCTTGGAAAAGTGCTTCGTGTGCTGTGGGCATCTGTCGGTGGCCGTGGCCCCGCGGTGTTCCTGGTGGCGGCCACACGGTTTCTGGTGTGGGTGCCCCGCATGCAGCCAGTCCCAGCAGTCAGCTTCCGGCCCCCTGAACCTGACCCGGCCCCCCGTGTCACTGCCCCGCTAGGCGGCGCCAGCCCTTGAGCTCTTTCTCCCGGGAAGGGAGTCTCGGGCGCACAGCTGAGAACTGTTTACGCAGCTCTCCCCAGTTTCATCCCTGGTTTTGTTTCCGCTCACAGCGCCTCTGGCCAGGCTCCCGTAGTGAGGGGCGCGGACTCTAGACCCTTGCTTGCGGGCAAGAGAGGGGCGCCGTAGTCTTCATCAGGGCAGGGAGGACAGTTCTGAGCACTTGCTCGCAGGGGCCTCAGTCCCCCCGCCCCCGTTGGCACCCGCATCGTCCTCGGGGCCCAGCGTGGCCCCAGTCGCTAGGTCTGGAGTGGGGCGCATGACTTCCCGCCCCCTGTCCGGCCCCCTCCCCTCCCACGGCCTGAGCAGGCGCTCTGGCTGAGCTCGTCTTTTTCTCTTCGTGGAAAAACCCCTCTTTGCACGTTATTTGCCTTGAAAAGAGTGCGTTGGGGGAAAGTTTGTCAACCAGTCACTCACCGTCCTCGGGAGGGCTTGTCTGGACTCGGTGTCTTCCCCGGTCGTCCGGCCATCTCGGTGCACAGCTTGGGTCCCCTAGTAGGTAGGCGCTCTCCGCTCCAGCCCACGGTTGTGGCTCTGTGGCGCTCGGGTCATTGTGAAGGGGGGCGCAGCGCTGACAGGAGTGGCCCGGGGTCCGTGTGGAGCATCAGGCCCCTGCTGAAAAAGGGAGGACACACAGCGTGCTTGCGGCTGCTGGGAAGGGTGCTGGGGAGGACGAGGCCGCCTTCAGGGAGGCCCTGAGGGAGCAGCAGGGCCCCTGCGTGGGGGTGGGGGGTGTCCTCCCACGGAAGTTGGAGCCGCTCAGAGCAGACACCGTGAGCTGGGCTAGAGGGGGCTCTCGATCCTTCCCGTGAGGCCAGAACCAGGCATCTTCCGAGAGACCAGGTGCGGGACGTCGCTGGGACCCGCACACGTCCGTACACGGTCTCCGTTGTCGTTGGGCAGGGGTTACGCTTGGGCCGGGCCTGCCGAGGCGCCCCCCCCCCCGAAGAGGGTGCTCGGGGGTGTTGCTGTGCCGGTGACCCTTCCTCACACCCCCCGTTTTGGGGCTAGAGCCCCTGCCGCAGCTCTCCGTGCCGCCTTTCAGTTGGCGCTGTCGTGGGAGCTGACGGCTCGGCTGGGCGGGCCCCGTCACCGCCGCAGGTCCCGTCGCCTGCTGGCGCCCTGTGGGCTGGAGCCACTCTGAGGGAGCTTGGTTCCAGGTGGGCAGGCCGTGGGAGGACGAGCCTCGGGCTGGCCGGGCGCAGGGTGCGGGCACTGAGTCGCCGACCGGGGCTCTTGTGTCCCATCGCTGGGATTCAGGTCGTGCTTTGAGCTCTGTCCCCGCGTGTCAAGACGGTGCCCCTCTCTTTCCCCGAAGGCTCCCCCAGGTCAGTGCAGCACAGCCGCGGTTCCGCACAGCCGGCGGGGCTGCTCTGCCCACGCGTGACACCGGGGGCGAGGCCCCGTCACATTTGTGAAAAGACCCCTTGGTCTGCAATGTGTGTGTCGCATTCTCCCTCTGGGGTCGCCGGGGGAGGAAGCCCGAGGCGGGGGTGCTGGTCAGACGGCGTGCGGTCGTGGGCCGGAAGTCTCCCCGAGCTCTCCATGGCTTGGGGGTGGGGGCGCGGGGTCGGCGGGGTCGGCCCTTGCAGACCCGACGACGGCCTTGCTGCTGTGCTTCCGGAGTAGCCAGTTCCACGTCGGCATCGTGAGCGAGTGGGATTTCAGAGGCCGATGCTTAGGTTTACAAACTCAGAGTTGAGTAGAGTTCATTCTAGAAGGTAATGGAGCATTTCTTGAATGTAGGAGGATGACAACTGTTAGCAGCCGGTGACTTTCTTGAGAATATTTGTATCGTTTTTTTAAAAGTTTATTCATCTTGAGAAAGCGAGCGTGGGGGAGAGAGCGTGTAGGCGTAGAGCCCAGCAGGGTCGAACTTGCGAACCGTGAGCTCACAGACTGAAATCAAGAGCTGGATGTGTAGCTGAGCCCCCGGCGCCCCACGTCCGTATTTCGTACGAGCTCCAGCGTGGCTTGTGCTCAGGGTCCTGACGGGACGCCGCCTCCGGGGGGCCGGCAATGCGGGCTGGTGGCTGACGGGCCCAGTGGGGTGCATCGGGCATGGGTGCTGTCGTCTCACCTTAAGGATGAGGAAAGTGAGGCTCGGGGCTTCAGCCACCCGCGTGGGTCTCCCCCCTGGAGGTGGCGGTGTTTGTACCTGGTCACCTGAGTAGCCTTTGCCCCCTGGCCCCATCCGCCTGCCCCGTTCGTGCCCCAGAAATGCTTCCAGTGAGCTGCCCAGGCCGCCCTCGCAGCGGGGACAGTGCAAGCGGAGCAGCCATGGCCGGGCCCCAGGCTGCCTTTGGGAGGAAGGAGAGGTGGGGAGGCCCCCCTTCGAGGCCTCGACCGTCACGTCTGGCGAGGGGCGTGAGGGCGGGAGAAGGCCCGGCGTGGGCCGAGCGCGAGAGGCTGGAGAAGGTGTGGGTGGCCGCGGCGGTCCAGGGCCCTGTGTGCGCGGCCAGGGTTGTGGGCACTTGGAGGGGGGAGTGCAGCCCAGGCAGGAGCAGGCGGGTCGGGGGCGGAGCCAGGACGGGGGTGGGGGGTGCCAGCTGGTAGCGTGGAGATGGCAGGTGTGGGAGGGCCGGGAGAGCCTGGCAAGGGATGGGGCCCCTTGGGTCTCCAGCGCTGCAGCCTGGTGTTGCCGTGACCGCTGGCCGTGGCCGCAGGGATTGGGGCAGGCGCTCTGGTGCAGGGTCAGGATGGGGAGAGGCCGGAGGCGGGGACGGAAGGTGGCAAGTGAGCCACCGCGTGCGCGGGGGAAGGGGCGGCCGAGGCTCCTCAAGAGAGTGCCTGCCCGGCCTCGGGTCCTGTGCCCTCCAGGTCCTGTTTGCTCGGCCCGCCGGGGGGTTTTGTAAATGGTGTTTTCCTGAACCTGTTGGTGACTTTCAAGGGACGAGCGGGAAGGCTCTCGCCGCGTGCCGGCGTGCTTCGTGGTTCGCTGCGCACCGGTGTGGCCGCGGACTCCTAGTGGCTTTCTGCCGAGGAGACGCTCCCGCGCTGTTTGGGTCGCCTGTGATGCCTGTCCAGGTTCGAGTGGCCCCGCGGAGCTGAGGCATCTGTCACGTTATGCAGGGAGATTTCTCAAAACATTTGCTCTGAACTTAGGAGCTGGGTAGCTTTCTTCTTTCAAAACGACTGGATTTAATATACTAACTTGCGTTCTTTTCAAGTGGCCTTAGGGCAGTTTGCAGGCTCAGTACGTGAAAACTGCGCCCTTGCCCCTGCGCCCTTGCCGGCCAGCCCGCCTCGCCCCCCAGGGCCTCCTCTCTGGGCACTGGTGGCCAGCAGGCCAGCCTCCAGGGCTGGGTGACGAACTCGTGTTCCGTGGGCTTTTCAGACTTCTTGTTTCTGTGTCAGTAGTTTTAAGAAGTCTCTTAAACGAGGCTACGATGGTCTTCCAAAGGCTCTTATTTTTAAAGTCAGATTCTAGAAAAACTACCCACATCAGAGCATTTCAGAGTGTGGCATAGAGAGTCTGGAGAGCTGAGGGGGGGTTTCCTGCCTCCGTGAGCCGTTCACAGCCACTTGCCACTCATCAGATGGGCTTTCTCTTCAACTTGGGACACCCTGGTCAGAAATCACATGGACACGCCCGTGTCCTCCAGTTTGCTGACCGCGTGGCCCAGGTCAGGACTGTGGGAGTGCCCCGTTAGGCCGTACCCTAGTTAAGCGGGATGTTTTTCTTCCTCAAGGTAAGTGAATTGTTGGTTGCAGAAATTGTCATGAACTCGAATGATGTGTTACTCTTGACATATGTGAAGGAGTCGTTCACGGTTGTTTTCAGAGAGTCACTTTCTACCCCTGTGCGCCCGGACCAGGGGGCCAGGCCGCCTCGGGCTCTGGTGTTAGGGACGCGCACGCAGTGTGACCCGATGGGCCCTTCGCTGCTTGCAGACAGGATGTGTGATGCTTTGTTTCCGTAATTGAATTAGTGTTTTGGTGGACTTCACATTTATAGTAAGTTTTATAATAGATTTTATAATTATCAGTTTTCAAAAATCACTTTATTTATAATTTTTTCAGGAGATAAATCTCCCCCTAAACTTGAACCACCAGATGCATTACCTCTTCCTTCAAACTCGGAGACTAATTCAGAGCCACCAACCCTCAAACCAGTAGAACTGAACCCAGAGCAGAGTAAACTATTCAAAAGAGTCACATTTGATAATGAATCACATAGCACTTGCACTCAGAGCGCACTGGTAATCGGACACCCTCCAGAGCCCTCCCTCGCCAGTAGTGGCGATGCGCCGGCGGCGGCGGCCTCCGCGGTGGCGGAGCCATCAAGCGATGTAAACAGACGCACTTCTGTTCTCTTCTGCAAATCGAAAAGTGTAAGCCCCCCAAAGTCTGCCAAGAACACTGAAACCCAGCCAACTTCTCCTCAGCTAGGGACCAAAACCTTTTTGTCTGTAGTCCTTCCGAGGTTGGAGACTCTTCTGCAGCCAAGAAAAAGGTCGCGGAGCACCTGCGGCGACTCCGAGGTGGAGGAGGGGTCCCCGGGAAAGCGCCTGGACACAGGTAAATGCCACACAGCGCCGCGGCGCCGTCTTCTCTCCTCCAGGGTCTCGCGGAGCGGCCGGGCCATACCCCCGGCCCATGTTCGCAGTTGCCCGTCCAGGGGCCTCTTTGCCCCCAGACGAAAAGCCAGCTGCTGCAGCGTCCTCGAGGCCGGCACCGTCGCGGGCCGGCAGGGGCAGGGTCAACCCGGCGTGGTGGTTTCACACGCGCTGTGCAACCTGGGCGGCGCGGGAGCCGCCGCGTCTGGCTTACGGAGCCCGCCCGGAGGGACGCACGTGGAGGGCAGTGGTGCGTGCCTGGGGCCCCGAGCGATTGGCCCTTGGGCTCCGGGCGCCCCTTGGGGCAGTTGCTCAAAGCACGTGGCGACGTGTTTCGCTGTTATGGGGGCCGGTGGGCGCGTGTAGGGACAGGACCACCGTCTGCGGGAGCGACACGGGTCGCGTTTCTCGTGTTCTGAGCTCTTGTAACTTCAGTCTGTTCAGTTCACCAGGAGGTTCCCGTCCACCTGCTGTAGTGGGAGTGCTTTTGGGGTGGAGGGAGGCGGCCTTCGTTCTGACACAGCCCGTGTTCAAATGAACACGCCCCCCGCCCCGGCCCCATGAAAGCCGAGGAGGCCCCGAGCCAGTTCCGCTAGACCCCTGTCATCCTCGCCGTGTGTGATGCTGGCTGTGCCTCTGGCGCCTCCTCCTGGAGGTGCAACTGGATGTGCTTGTCCTCTGGGCTCTTGCTATGGACTGAGGCTGGGGGGACTGGGGGCAGGGGACTGAGGCTGGGGGGACTGGGGGCAGGGGACTGAGGCCGGGGAACTGAG
>CM053571.1:879118-891235 GCA_028646485.1 Cryptoprocta ferox
TGGGTGCTGGTCCACCCGTCACGTCGAGATGTGGAGCGCCGTGGTGTTGGCCGCCCGAGTGTCGGGGTGGCTTCCGCGGCACGCGGTCGGTTTCAGATGGTTGCTTATAGATTGTGTTTTGATGACGCTTCTACCTCATTGTATGGAAATTCTGTGTCCGTGTGCTTATATTTTGATGGGTCAATATCGGGCTGGTCCCTTGAAAATAACGTTAAAGCCTGTTTTGTTTCTGAGCGACGTGCCGCCGTGCGGGGGTCCCATGGCGCGGATGGAGCTTGTCTCCCGCTGGCGGCGCACGGGCCCCAGGGTCAGTCGTGGCACGAGGAGGAAGCCGGGGGCCAGCCGGGCCGCTCGTGTGACGGGGAGGGTCCCCGCTGCCGCCGCCCCTGGGCCTCCGCCGTCGGTGGGGCTCCCCGGGCCCCTCGGCGAATGTCCCTCCTCCGGCTGGCGGCGTCGGAGCAGGGCCGCGCGGGTGTCCGGCGCTGTCGCGGGCCCTGCAGGAGCGGGGGCGCCCGCGCCCTCCAGGCCCGACTGACGCCGGGGTGTTTGCTTTCTTGTTCCAGAGTGGCAGTAGATAGAGCGGACGCGTCATGAGCCCTGTCGCTCTCCCGTGCGGCCCTTGGAGCTGCTCGGCATGCGGGCCTGACTCCGGCTCCCATCTCTGGCCCCACGTCGCCTCCGCCTCCCGTGCCCTCTGCGCGCCCCCGGCCGCTCTCTCCGGGTGGCGCTCCTCGCTGTCTGGGGACTTGAACTGTCTGAACCTTCTGAGTTTTCCAAAGGTTCATCCGTGTGCTCTGCCTTGGGGGGGGGTGGTTTCTGGCGGCCGCGGCGCTCCGCAGCGTTTCCGAGCTACAGTGAGCACGGACGCCTTCGTCGGCAGGCACTTGGCCCCCTGGCGCCCGCTGCTCTCCGGCTATGGGTGGCACCGCGGGCCGGGGTCGGAGCCCCCGACTCTGCTCTTCCGGGGCCCGCGCCCCAGCTTCCTCCTCTGACGCGTCTGCCGTTCCCAGACGCCGGGCTGGCTCGTCCCTGCTCCCGGCCTCTGCTCCCGAGACTCCTGCTGCGCACATGGGGCGTGTGCGCGCGAGACCGAGACAGTCGGGGAGAGAGAGGCAGAGACAACAAGAGACGAGACAGGGAGAGACACAGAGACAAAGCTAGTCTAAGAAATAGACACAGACAGGGAGACAGAGACAAGGAGAGAAAAGGAGACAGAGAGACGAAGACACGGACCCAGAGACGCAGACACCGAGGGAGTCGCGCTCATCTTGGGGCTGCTCAGGGCGGCGCCCCCGTCAGACTAAATGGCTTTTTCGCTGTTTTCCAGGTTCTCACTCTAACTACTAACACGCTGGGTAGCTCACTCTTTGGATCCTAATAATTTTCTCTTGTTCACCTCGGACTGGAGTTCTGCTGAGCGGTCGCGGGGAGCGCAGAAAGGCCGCTGCGGCCTTGCGTGTCACGTAATTCTTGTGGAGGACGCTGGAGCACCCGTTCAGCCGCCTTCCAAACCAAAGCCCAAACAGCAGCGCGCGGAGGAGCTGCGCCTGTAAGTCCCAGGCCGCCGCCCGGGAGGAGCGGCCCGGTGTGCACGGTGCCGAGCGCGGCCGGAGGGCCAGGGCGCTCCGCGAGCCCGCGGCACCTGCCGGCGACTTTCGCGGACGGGGGTTCTGACCCCACCTTCAGCCGGCCCGGGACGCGGCCCCGCCGGAAGACATGTGAATGCCGACGCCTCCCTCACCCGTTAGCGTCTTTCTTCCCTGCGTTTCCACCTGGTCTCCCTCCTCCCCTTGCTTCTCTTTCCCTTCCTTCCCGCTGACGGCCCCCAGGGAGGACTGAGCGAGCCGGGCCTTGCGGTCCCTGGCCGCCACGCCCTGTGCTGGAGCAGCAAGGGGGGGTCCTGCTGCGGGGCCTGGAGGCGTCCCTGGGAGCCTCCCCGGCCGCGGCCGCGTCTTCGAGGAGGTGGTCTGGGCACGAGCAGGGCGGTTGGGATCTTACTTGCTGCGTTTTCGCGGAGAGCTTGAAAAATGCACACAAATGCGGTTCTGTCACTAATAGTGAGATTCAAGACGTAGACGCAGGATAACGGACGGCCCCAGCGCTGGAGGAGGTCACTGGGCTCCCCCGGCCTCTGAGGCTGGTCCTGCGTCGCACCCGGATCGTCCTGTGTGGGGAGCCAGGCGGTGGCCTGGGTGGTGGCGGAGAGAACACTGGTGTCCCTGCTGCGTGGCCCGCGGTGGACGGCGGTGAGTGCGGCCCACCCTGCTCGCTCTGCCGCTCGCCGGGTGCCGGCCAGAAGGCTCCTCAAAGAGCCGCGAGGCTGTGGCAGGTGCGGGCCTCGGCTGCCTCTTCCTGGCAGCGGCTTCTGGCCGCCTGGCCGATGTGAGCTGTGCCCAGCGGAGCCCACGGCCTCAGGAGGCCGTCTCGAGGGCTTGGCCTCTGGCGCTGCCGGTCGGCTGTCTCGGGGCCTGTGGGGGCCCCCCTCCCCATGTGGCCCAGCCCAGGTGTGCCCCCGGAAGGCCTCGACGGGGTGGGGGTAGCTGGGCCGGGGTGCCTCTTGGCTCGGGGTGTGGTGCCTGTGGGGCAGAGAAGGGAGTTCAGTGCGTCTTTTGCCTCCTAAGTGGTCCCGTGAGGCCTCAGCACAGAATCCCCAGGGCTGTGGCCGCAAGTGCAGCTCTGGTGCCCGAGGGCACTGGCCTTCCCCACGTGCCCCCTTGTCTTTCAGTTTGGTTCCGTGGCGCCACCGGCTTACCTTACGGTGCTGAGGAAATCACGTCCTGTTGAAATAGCTGCTAAAAGGAGGTTTTAGCTTGGGGCTCGGGCTCCGTGTGGATGCCTGCTGCCTGCAGACGACCCGTGGGCCCGTCTCTGTGCCCACCCCCAGAAGCTGATGTTGTTGCAAGTCCTCGCGGGGTCTCCAGGGCGGGGCCGGTGGGCTCCCTGGGCCGCAGCCAGCAGGAGGGGTCTGTTTGCACAGGGAGCCTGTCGGCCTGGCAGGGCGTAGAGGCGGCAAGCGCGTCCTGGCCGCCGTGAGGGCCTCAGCCGGGGCTGCCCTGCTGCTGCCGGGCTTGTCTCTGGTGCCTGCCATCTAGCAGGTGTTCGCTGACGTCTCCAGGGCACCGGGAAGAGCTGTGAATGACCCTGGTCATGGATGTGCGTGTCCTCCCGAGTCCCGAGGGAGCTGGAGGGAGATGTGGTCGTTCTCTGGTTCCTCAGGCTGAGCGCCGCCCCGCGTTTTCGTCCCCGCCCCCTCGTGTCACTCGCGGCTTCAGGCTGTTCTCGCCGAGCACACCGTGCACGTGCCATCTGTGCCGCCTGCTTGTCACCAGCGTAGCCAGCTTCCGTGGTTTGCTGCCGTGGCTGCCGCTGCTCAGACTCCCGACCTTCGCCCGGTGCGCTTTGGGCGCCGCCTGCTCGTTTTTCCCCGCGACCACGGCGGGACCGGAAGAGGCCTCTTACGAACTCTTCCCGGTGCCTCGCGCACCTGCCGCCCCTGTTCTCATCTGGGCCCCGCCTGCTGCAGCTGTGCACGGAAAGGCCCAGCTTTGCCAGTGGAAGGGAAGGTATCCCTAGGAGGTTGAGGGGGTTTAGACGCCGAGTGAGGCCATCGAGAAGCACTAGGCCTCGGCTCCACGATCCTAGAGAGGTGTGGCTTTGTGACTGTGCCTTCTGGTTGCCTGGACTGTTGCCGCAGGGTGTGTCTGCACCTGCCAGTCGGGTGGCTTCCCCGGGGGGCGCAGGCGGTGGCCTCATAGCCTCACGGGTGCTGGATGCTGAGTGCTGGACGCGCGCCTGCCGGACGGTGGCCCCTTCTCTTGGACCTGGGTCCTGCCTCCGGGGCTCCCTCCTTCTGTCCGTTTGTCTGGCTTGGGCGGCCTGTCTCTGATCTGCCTGCCTCTGAGTTGGGGCCTCTCTGCTCTTGGGGACATGCTGCCTTCTGCACCTCCCGAGACCTGTCGGCCTTGGGGGACCCTGGGGTCACTCTGCCTCTTCCTGATCCCCCGGCCTGCTGGCGAGGGTGGCTCCCGGCCCCGGGGCATTTGCACAGCTGCCGTGTTTTCCAGGCGTACGATCGTCCCAGCTCCACGAGCGAGCGTAGCACCCCAGGCGACCGCGGGTTCTGCTAGTAAAGGTGAATTCGTGAGAAATAGTAAGTTTCTTTAAAGCGGGTGCTGTTAAGTCTGACAAGCGGAGCGAGACGTCTGATGAATTTGTCAGGAAGACGCGGCTTCCGTCTGTGAGCAGCAGCGCTCGGCCACCGCTTGCATTTTATTTCTTAGCCTCCATCAAAGTCTGTTCGCCATCCTCGTTTAACTTGTGTCTTTGTCACTGAGGAAACACAGAGAAGCGCGTGAAGCAGGTGAGAAAATCCCGGAATCTGGTCATCTTCCTCAACACGCTTCTGAAGAACTCGATTTATGTGTTTTAAGGCATGGGGACGGTGTTTTCTTGGGGGAGAGAAACGTATGTGACCGCCCGGCTGTGGGACCCGGAGGGAGCAGCCTGCCTCCCCGCCACCACCCAGTCCGGCCCGTCCTGGCGTCGAGGGCGGGCGCAGACGCACGCGTGCTGTTCCTGACGTGAGGCTGCGCGGTTCCCGTGGGAGAGTTTTGGCTCGGAGACGCGCCTGGACGGTCACGCACCTCCCAGACCCTGAGTTGATAGGTTTTGTTCTCTCCTGTGGGCCGGGGGGAGGCCGGGCGTGTGGCCACCCCCGTGGGTCGCCGGCCCTGCGCGTGCTGGTGGCCGCGGCGCGAGACAAGGGCGGCCCCGCTAACGAGAGCGCGTTTTCCGCCGCGGAGGGTGTGAGGTTCTCGTGCTCCCGGCGACGCCCCCGCGAGGGAACCAGCTCCTGGCGGAGGTGTCCCTGTCCAGGGAGGGCCGGTCCCGCCGCGGCGGGGGCCAGTCAGGCGGCTCTGGGGAGGCGTCGCCGCACGCTCTCAGCCTCGTGGAGGCTGTCGGACGTTTGTACTTCCGACCAGCGTGCTCCGAGCATGAGTGAGACGCGTCGCGAAGCACTCGTGTGTCTCCCGTGTCGTCGGCGCCGCGGGGCCGGGGGGTCCAGGGAAGGCGTGCCGTGTTCCCCGGGGTGCCGAGCTGAGGCGCCCGCGTGCTTGTGTTGCAGGTCTCACCAATGGCTTTGGGGGTGCGCGGAGTGAGCAGGAGCTGGGGGGCGCCCCGGGGAGGAGAGCCGCGCCCCGACGACGCTGCGCCTCGGAGTCCAGCATCTCGTCCAGCAGCAGCCCGCTCTGCGACTCCAGGTGGGCACGGCTTGGGGGGCTGCTCCCACCCGCCCCGTCCCTGCCGCCCTGCCCTTCGGGGGCCCGGGTCCCGGGGGGCTGCCCTGGGCCTTTTTCCTAGGAGTAGGAAGTGTAACCACAGAGAAAATTAATAGGTTTTCAGCCTATGGTTACGCTTATTCTATCTTTTCCTCCCAAAGTCTTCCCGTATTGGAAGCGGGGCAAGCACGGCCCTGCCGGGTGCCCCGTGGAAACCGCTTTGTAACTGGGGCCCCGTGTGGGTCGCCGTGGGGCCCTCGGCCAGGCTCTGGGGCCACCACCAGAGGGAGGGCGAGGGGCAAAGCGTCGTGACCCTGCTCCGCTTTTCTTCCTGAAGCTTTAGCGCGCCCAAGTGTGGCCGGGGCAAGCCCGCCCTGGTGCGCAGACACACGCTGGAGGACCGCAGCGAGCTGATCTCCTGCATCGAGAATGGGAACTACGCCAAGGCGGCCAGGATCGCGGCAGGTGAGCTGTCCGCCCTCTGTGTCCGCATCGCCACGAGGTGGCCGTGGCACGGGCAGAGGGGCGCACATTCTGCCGGGAGGGCTCCAGCTCCACCCCCTGGGCCTCCATCCCGGGGTGTCTGTGGGAGTCTCCCATCCCCCCCCACCCCTGACAGGGACAGCGACAGGGGGACAGTGACAGTTTTGTTCTGTAGTTTGTCATTTTTTGTGTGGAATACTCCGTTTCTCCGTGCAGGCCACCTGTCGTTAGGCTCATCTGTCATTTGCGTTAGGCTCATCTGTCATTTGCAGCCCAATGTGGGACCGTGGGTGGGGGGGTGGCTCCCCCATTCCAGCACCTGGAGGAGCAGCAGGTACCGGATGGTGCTGGCTTGTCGGCGGGCGGGGGCTCCCGCTGCAGGACGAGCCCTGGGCTGAGGGTTGGGCCGGCCGGTTACTCACCGCGTCCGTTCTCTCTGCCCAGAGGTCGGTCAGAACAGCATGTGGATTTCCACCGACGCCGCGGCCTCCGTTCTCGAGCCTCTGAAAGTCGTGTGGGCCAAGTGCAGTGGCTACCCCTCATATCCGGCCCTGGTGAGCCTCGGGGTCACGGGCCATGGGGGTCCGTGGGGCTGCCCTTTGGGGAGCCAGGGCACTGAGCGGTGTGGCCTTTGTCCCAGGTCCGGGGCTGTCCCGCCGCCGCTGTGGGGACAGGTGTCTTGTGAGCGCCCGCTGAGAGGCGCCCGTGCAGGGTGTCGGTGTTGGGAGAGCCCCTTGAAAACCCACCTTGAGTTGCAGCCCGTGGAGAGAGCTCCTGGGGCGCGGCGGGTGGGCTCTCAAACGTGACCCACACGTGTCCTCCCTTGGCAGATCATCGACCCCAAGATGCCACGAGTGCCTGGCCACCACAACGGGGTCACCATCCCGGCCCCGCCGCTGGACGTGCTGAAGGTCGGCGAGCACATGCAGACCAAGGCTGACGAGAGACTGTTCCTCGTTCTCTTCTTTGACAACAAGAGAAGCTGGTGAGTGCGGGAGCCCAGGTGCCCGGTGGCCCGGAGGCCGTGGGGCCCGTGTGTGGTGTGCGTGGGCTGAGGGCCTCGTGCAGGTGCCGCAGGGGCTCCGTCCGCCTCCGCTGTGAGCCGCACATGGAGACGCGTGGGAACAGCTGGGCCCGAGGGGGGCTGCCGCTGGCCGGGCCAGGCCTCTTCACCGCGTGTCTGTGTGGGTCCACGGAGAGCTCTGGGCCGTGGGCTCCGGACCCCAGCGCCCTGCCTGGAAGTCCTCCCTGCTTGGGACCCGGGCGTTCCTGGGTTCCGGTGCTTCCCCTGAGTGCTAACGAGATGCGGGTGGCCCGTGTCCCCGTTTCTTAGTCTGAAAGCCCCCTGCCCCGATGAGGGGCCCCAGGTGACCCCGGCACAGGCTCTCTGCCCCCAGGACTGTGGTCCCTGCTGCGCCTGAAGCAGGCTCCTGGGAGCCGGTGGCCGCGGGGGCCCGGCTGCGGGGTGCAGGCCCTCCCAGTGCCCGAGGCGCCGCCGGCTCCCGCACGTGGATTGGGTGTGAGCTGCCGCGCGGCCACCAGCACCCTGTGCCCCGAGACATGCTCCCCACCAGACCTGGTGGAGGCCCGGGCCTGCCTTGTCCAGTCCGAGCCAGTCGGCTGCCCCCCGCTTGCCGATCCCCTGCCCACCCCCCGCCCTGCGTGCATGTGCAGCATGTGTGTGCCCATGTTGGCGTGTGCGTGCGTCTGCGTGTGCCCGTTGGCATGTTCGTGCTTGCTGTGCGTGACCCTTGGTGGCCACTCAGGGAAGGCGCAGAAGGTCCAGTGGCCCCTTGGGGAGTGTTGTGGACGAGATGTGGGGGCGACTTGATTTTCACGCCTTCCCTGGGCCCCCCAGACCCTCCCGGGCTCAGTGGCGGTGGGGGGCGGGGGTTGAGCTGTGTCCGGCGCCCGCAGCCCTGAGGCCCGTGAGGGCTGGCGATGGGGCCGCCCCCTGGTGGGGGGTTTCCAAGGCGGGAGCCTCTCTCCCCCACCTGGTGTCCGCCGCCCTTCCTCACGGGGGCTCGGGGCTGCCAGGGCGCGGGTGGTGCGCGTCCCAGCAGCTGCGCGCGCAGCTCTGACCGCCCCGGCCTTGCTCTTTCCAAAAGGCAATGGCTCCCCAAGTCCAAAATGGTCCCCCTCGGCATGGACGAGACCATAGACAAACTGAAAATGATGGAGGGGCGGAACTCCAGCATCAGGAAGGCCGTGAGGGTCGCCTTCGACCGCGCGATGAGCCACCTGAGCCGTGTGCATGGGGAGCCCACCAGCGACCTCAGCGACATCGACTGACCTGCCGCCTCCCTGTGGCCTTGTCCATAGTGTGGATAAGCTGTACATGCGTGTATATTGTTCCAGACTTAACTTATTCTGATTTCTAGGCCTGGTTCTTTACGTCTCCCTCCCCGGGGAGGGCAGGTTTTATTTCCAAGTTCTCTGTGAAACCGTCCCCGTCTGGGCGCTCTGTGAATGGCGCGGGCGCGTCTGCCCAGCTCCCCGCCGTGCCCGGCACGGGTCACGCCGGAGGCTGCCGCCTGCGTCACTTTCTTTGATCTGTAGCTTTTTTTTAAAGACTTTTGAATGTTTAATAATTTTGTAAATCATACTCTTTACACGGAGTACCACTATTTAATAAGGCGGGATGTAAATTTACAACGACAGATGTGTATTTTAAGAAAGAAAATGACATTATTTTGAATGGTACTTTGTGGAAAGAGGTGGAGAATAGATTTATGCTGTGTACGTCACTTGCAAATCACCAAAAACACTCCGCCCCCCGCCCCCCCCCCCCCGCCGTCCTCACCGTCCCCGCCTGCCCCAGCTTTCCACGGCCGCGCCTCCAGCAGGTTATTTATTGTAGAAAGTGTGTTCTTTGCTTTATAATGAAAAATAAATTTGCAAAAGTATATTGATATGCATTTGTATACAGGCGCAGACGGACTCGCTGCGGGAGCGGTGTGCTGGTGGCCGCGTGTTCTTTGATTTTGTAACTTGTAACCTTTTGTTTACAATGAGGGGCTTTCTGTAACTTGTTTTGATTTAGAACACTTTGGTAGCAATAGAAACTTTGGATACATTTTTGTATGGTACATGTGATGTATATAGAATTAGTACTTTATTTTTATTTTTAAGAGGTAAAGCATTATGTTAGGGGAAAAGGTAGGGTGGGTTTCCAAAAAATGAGGTTTTTATATTAAAAAATAAAGTCAAGATTTGGATGGTGTGGCCATTTCATTCCTCCATCACTGGGATGCCAGGCGGAGGCCGGGGGAGGGTCAGGGTCCCGGCAGCCTGTCCCTGTCATCTTAAAATTGTCATGGGTGGCATTATTTATTATTTTATCTAATCATATTTTTGTTTTAAACTGGTAGTTTTAAAATTTTTTAATGTCTCCCCCCGCCCCTTCAGTCTCCATTGTTTGTAACATCTCCATAGAAACTTGAAAAAATAAAACGTCTTCCTTTGATAGTCTTGTCCTGTGTCTGACGGACGCTTTCTACCTGCACTGCTTCCCCCGGGGCCACCAGCCCTCGTGGCGAGCCTGCTGGGGGCCGGGCCGGGTCTGCCGGCGAGGACGGGGCTGGGGTTTGCTCCCAGAGATCCCACCTGAGCCGGGAGCAGCCGCTCTGCGAGGCTGCTGGTGACGCGGCTGGGGGCATGGAGGGACTGCTCTGTTCTACCTCCCGCCCAGGCCGGCTGGTCCCGGTCCTGGTCCCGGTCCTGGTCCCGGTCCTTGTCCCGGTCCTGCTGGAGGTCCCTGAGTCTGAGCAGAGGGAGCTTTTTGTTAGTGGCATCACCTGGAGTGACTCTTGCCTCCTGGCACATGGTGGGTCACCTGGGACAGGCTGCAGGGGTGTCAGGGAGCAGGCAGCTGTGGGCAGGGAGGAGGGCAGGGAGTCCCCACCCCCACCCCCGCACCCGGGGCCTGGAGTTTTCACGGCGGGCTGAGGGAGGCGAGGGGGCTCCTGGCCGCCCCCGCTAGAGCTGGCACATGGGTCCCCTTGGGGCTCTGCCGGGCACCTCGGGAGCGGCCCGCCCTGCACCCCCAGAAGGGGACCATCTGCTCAGTCCTGGCGTCAGCCCCGCAAGTCAGCATCCCAGGAGCCGCCTCAGTCCCAGGTCACCCGGTGGTTGGTCCCCCCACACCTGGGACCGCCCCCAGGCAGCACTCTGTTGGCCGGGGCTCATTTGATCACTTGGGGGGTCTCCTTGGAAGCTTGTCCGGCTCCCAGCTCCTGAGCGGGCATGGCTGTGCTGTGGCGCAGAGCGGGGGCTGGGCGGGGGCACCGCGTGGGGCCTCCTGGGCTTTGGTGGCTGTGGCTCCCCCGCCCCCTTCTTGAGCTGTTTTACAGGGACAAGGTGTCTGTTCCCTCTCTTCCCCGTCCCCCGGCTTATCTAAACCGGATCGGGGAGTCCTCGCTCTTCACGCTCGTTACCTCATCACTGCTCTGGACCTGAACGCGGAAGTGAATCCATACAAACGGAAGCGGGTGCAGTGAGACCGTGCACGCCCATGTGCCGTGTCAGCGTCCCTGGCCCCTCCGCAGGCGTCTGGCGCTTTCCACGGCTTCTCTGCTCTTTTCCACAGGGGTGTGTGTTTTCTCTGACCCACTTTTCAAGCTGATTTGAGGCATTTCATGGATTTCCATCCCTCGCAGGGCGATTAAGGCGAGGACACCTGTGCTCGGGGTCTCCCCGGGCTCTGGGTCCAGGGGGGTGGTGTCCAGGCGATCAGCCCCTGTTGGGCCCTCACCCTGGCCCCAGCGTCCTGGGCCCGCCCTGCACCCTTGGCCGGTGGAGACAGGCCCCACCTGGGCAGGGGCGGGTTGCTGGGAGCTGCTGTTTGGAGCTCTGCCAGACCTGGAGGACCTCTGGGTGAGCGGGCAGGGGAGCCCCGAGCGGGCGGTGCCTTGGGGGTGTGCGGGGGCCCAGCGGAGGCGTTGGGAGCCCTGGAACCAGGAGCCTGGGCAGCCTGGGGCGGATAGGTGCAGGCACCAACCTCGCGAGCCCTGTGAGCCCTGCTGGCCTTCTCTCCTGTTAGACCTGCAGTTAAGCCGGTGCCAGGGTCCTGCGGTCTCCGCGGAGGACACCGGGGCATCGGGAGTCACGCCTGGACCCACTCAGCTTCTCCTCGCCAGGTGCTGAGGCTGCTCCCAGTGTGAAGGAGCAGGACCGAGGCCCAGCCCCCGTCCCTCACGTCCGAGGTGCTGTGCACGGTGCCCACCACGTGGCTTAGGGCTCCCGAGTCCCCTCCCTCCGCCCTGGTTGGGCCGCAGGCCAGGCCTCCAGCTCCCCATGGCAGACAGGGATCGCTGTGTCTCCCCCCACCCAGGTCGTGCTGTCTCTGGGGCCCCCCACCCCCAGATTGGTCCTCTGGGATCTCCCCCTAGTGGGAGCCGGCTCTCCTTCCCACAGACACCAGATACCACGGCAATGCCTGCGGCGACATTCCCATTGATCCGCCCCGCCCCCTCATTCCCTAGCGGAGCCTTTTTGGAATAATGACTACCTCCTCCCACCCCCTCCTCCCCCTTCCCCCCCAGGCCCCCTCCCCGGTAGCATGGGTGGGGCCAGGAGACCAGACCAAGGGAAGTGTCAGCGGCATGTCAGAGAGATGCCCTCTGCAGGAGGAGTACTTCTCCCTACTGTTTTTTCTTTTCTACGGGTTGGGATGTGGACGTGGTGGATGGCGCTGGAGCAGCCGTTCCGGGTCATGGAGAATGTCAGAGCCGCAGGTTGGATGGAGCCTGGATGTCCGGAGGTGCACAGGGCTTCCCTGCCAGTCCTGAGGATCTTGTTTTTTCTTTTTTTTTTCTTTTTGTGATAGAAACATACACGTATACCCCTTTAAGGCTGCAATTATTTTTCTTTACAGCAGGTAAATTTCAAGTGGGTCAAAATGAAAGAATTAAAATTCCAGAAGAAAATCATGAAGTGTTTATAACCGTGGAGGGGGGATGATCTTTTGAAATAGGACCGCCCCTCCAGAAACTATAAAAGAGAATAGTACTATATTTAACAACGTAAAATTAAAAACTGCGTGCTGGCCCTCCAAAAATCTTGCACAACGTCACAGACAATTAGGAAGAGCATGTGCAACTCAAACCACTGGAAAAGGGCTTTCCTTAACATGCAGAGGTTTACAAGTCATCTCTGAAGGACAGCAAAAAACCGGCCAACTGTGGACTCATTTCACCGAAAAGTAAATAATGTGGCTTCAAACATAACAAGGAAACGCTCGACCTTGGCCTTCTGGGGCCCCTCCAGCCCCAGGGCCCCTCCGGCAGCCTCTCCGCCCCCAGGGCCGCACCGCCCCCAGGGTCTACGGACTCTGCTTCTAAAGATGCTCCCACTC
>CM053571.1:891735-932059 GCA_028646485.1 Cryptoprocta ferox
AGCCCGCGAGCCCCTAACTGCACCCCGGTGGTTTCGGGCCCCCTGATCCGTGTCAGGGCTGTCGGGGGGCGGCCGGAGCCAACGGTCGGGTTTCGCGTCGACCCGAGGACTGGATTCCTGGCGTCTCAGTGGCGGTTTGAGGAATGAACAGTGGTCACGGGTACGTGTCTGTATTTACACGCTTAACCCACTGAGGCTGTTGGCTCCGGCGCCTGTTTGTGGCGAGGACGCGCGAGCGAGCGGACGAGCGGTCGGAGCCCGGCGTCCATGTGTCTGCTCTGTCGATGGCAGCCGCTCTTTCCAGCCCTGTCGCCCCCCGGACGGACCCTCCGCGCCCCAGCCAGTGCCGCCGCTGCCGCCCGGCCTCGGACCCTCAGGTGGCCCCGTCCTCTTGGTGTTCAGTAATGATTCTGCATTCAGTGCGAGCACAAGCTTTCTGCACATGGATCGCAGTGTGTGGCGTGTTGGTGGCACCTGCGGCAGCCGAGTGTCCCCTAGCGAAGCAGCACGTTTGTTTTAACTTATACGTAGCAGATGCCTCGACTCTGCCGATGTGTCCAACCAGGGTGCTTCTGGCGGCTGTCTCCGCTGGCCTTTGTGAGTGTTCCACAGCCCGGAGCCGCGGGGCGGGGCCGCTGGGTCTGGGGTTCCGCAGCTGGGTCCCCGCGCTCTGCTGCCCACGCCAGCTCTGGGAGCTCCTGTGCACGCGTGGCTTCGAGGCGGGTCAGCCTCCCGGTGCGCCCGCCGGCACCCAGGCTCAGAGGCTGGGGTGCGATCCAGGAGGGTAGCAGGCGCCCAGCGAAGGGGACTTAGCCCCTCGCTGCCGAGCCCGGCACCGGGGGCTGCCTGCCTCCGCCTGGGGTGGGGTCGAAAGCTGGACTCCGGACCAGCCTGGGTCACCGAGCCTGAACCGTGGGGGGAGGGGCTGGGGGCGGTGGCCGGGCCCCACGGGTCCTTCGTTTCCTCTAACGGCACCTGGAGAGGCCTTCACTGTTGCAGCCCTAGCACTGTTACCCCGTGTTCCAAATGAGAAACGGGGCTGCCGGAGTGAGGTTACGTGCCCAGGGGTGCGGGGGGCGGGGCCCTGGTGTCCAGTGACGTCATCGTGGGAGTGACGTCCAGTCCCTTCGCCGCGTTCTCCTTGTGGGCAGCGAGCCTCCAGGTCCAGCCCCGCGGGGGCCGAGCCAGACGCTGCTCCCACGGCCGCTCGCGGGCCGACCCGGCCCCCAAGCCACTGAGCGAGCTCCGCGCGGCCCCTGGGAGCCCTCAGGCTCGTGTCGCTCACTGCCGGGTCCTCTTGGTTACGTTTTCCAGATGTGGAGAAGCGCGGGGGTGTTTCCTAAGTCGGCACTGGATTTAGAAACCCGCAAGCTCTTCTTCGTCCTGACGGGTCATCGATCCCGCTGGTTCTCTGTGTAAACGGCTACTTCCTTGGGTGTAAGGGCAGGTCCGTCTTTTCTCCCGGATCTGTCCTTCTTTTACTTCTTTCTCTTGTCCTATAACTTTGGCTGGTCTTCTGCTGCCACGTTCCCCCACATCTTGACCTCTTGGTGGCCAACACCAGTGGGGTCGTGCCCCCCGAGGGCCGGTCAGTCCGCCCTGGTCCTGAGCCAGCCTCCCCTGTCAGGACCTCCCCTTGTGTGTGTGTGAGAAGTGAGCTCACGGTCGGCAGGGGCCGGCGGCAGGGGAAGGTGGCCGAGGACTGGCCGCAGCCAAGCCGCGTGGACGGGGAGGGGACTGGTCAGCCGGGAGGGAGCCACGTCTGGCTTGGGGGCACTAGGGACACCAATCACTGTTCCCCAGGCCGGCCGGCCAGATCCCGGGCTTTCTCTCTCCTTCTCCTGGGGGGGTGACTGACACTGTCCCTGTTGGCCACCAGCCCCAGCTCCCACCCCACCCCGCCCACCCCCTGCCTGTCTGTCCTGGGCTCTGTGCATGACCCTCGTCCTGCATAGTTCGGCCCCCGGCCTGGCTCCCGCCCAGGTGGCTCTGTCTCTGTCTTCTCCCTTCGACCTGCACCTCCTTCTCCAGTGTCCTAGATCCCCAGACTCCCTCGCTCACTCCTCCGCGCGTCCACGCGGGTCCACAGGTGTTTCCCGTGACCTACTGTGTGCCAGGCTCTGCATCAGGACGGCAGATGGGGGCGAAGGGTGAGCATCCTCTGTCCCCTCCCAGAGAAGAGCTGGGCAACAGCCCAAGTCAAAGGAATCGCAAGTGTGCAGGGCAGGCTGCCTGGAGGAGGTGTCCTACGGCATGTGCAGGCCAGGGCTGCTCCGAGGTGGACAGTGGGAGGTGGACCAGCCTGAGGAGGACAGAGGGAGGCTGGGTGGGAGGAGCCCCACCCAGAAGGGCGGCAGGCCCCCAGGCAGGCGGGCAGGGCAGGGGTGGACAGAGCCCTGCCACCACGGGGTCCCGAGGCAGAGGGGCTCGGACGAGGCAGCGCGGGAACGGCCTGAGGGCGGGAGAAGCCAGGTGGGGCTATGAGGGTAGGCATCTTGAAATTCTCCGTAACCTTGAATGAGGGGCCTTTTCGTTTTGCACCCAGCAGACTCTGTGGCCGGTCTTGGGGGGAAGGCGGGCAGGTGCAGAGACCCCAGGCGAGAACGTGTCTGGAGCACTTTGTGAGGGGGCCGTGGGGCAGGCGGAGGGGGAGAGGGGCTGGTGGGGTGAGACCGGAAAGTCACCCGGTGGGGACTGAGCAGGGTGACACCGTCTGAGTTCCATGGGGGCCCCGTGGCCATGAAGAGATGGCTCCGGAGGGCAGGGACGTGGGGGCGCCTGGGGTCTGCTGTAGCATGCGGGGGAGATGGCAGGTGGGTGGGTTTGTGACAGGTGGGTGCCAGGGGGGGACTCGCGGAGGACCCCACAGGTTCTGCAAGCCGCTCTGCCAGCTGGGCGCCAGGGCCGTGTGCTGCTGGCGGGGTCCGCAGCATGACTTGGAGAGGGCCGGGCGGGGAGGCAGAGCAGGGGTCGGGGTTAGAGGTGGTGATGGGCCCTCCCCCACTCTCCTGTGCACGCACACGGCTTCCCCAGCCTGGAGACCGGGGTGCGCCCCAGCTGGTGGAAGGGCAGGCTCGGTGGGGTCCCCCTATTCGGCTCCAGGCAGTGTGAGAAATTGGGGTGCAGCTGGAGTCCTCCTGTTGGATTCCCACTAGTTAACTGAAAATAAAATGCATGATCTTTTCTTTTGATGAGAAAAGGCAGATTTAACTGGAACTGATCAGCAGTGGGGCCGGAGCTGACGCGGAGACACGGAAGGAGAAGTTTGAAGGCATCTGAAAACTACGGCAACGCCCCCAAACAATGTGCAAACTTAGAGCCGCGCTGACACCGTTGGCCACCAGAGCCACCACCCCCACACAACGCACTTCTCGATCTCATTGTCATTAAATCATGTTGGGGATGGCGTTTGCTGTCATGCTTACACTGACTGTCCCAGGATGTGGTTCTGGGAGGTGGGGCTGCAGGTGGCTCGGGATGGGGGGCCAGGTGCCACAGCCTCGTGGGACCCCCACCATCCCTGCGGACCCCATGCCTGTCATTCCACTCATGGGGATGGCCCTGACCTGCTATCCATCCCACTTCCTTCCCATAAGGTCTCAGAAGCTGGACCAGCCGCCGTCTGCGAAGGCGCTTGGTGCTGTGTGGGTCGAGTAGCTGGTGACGTGCCCCGTGGCATTGGCCAGGCTGTCCTTGACTCCACTGAGATTTCTCAAAGGCCATTAGAACCCTGGGCCTAGACACCAGCTGTGCGAGTGGATCTTTGCTGTGAAACCAAATGGCCACGGGTGGCAGCTCAGGCAATGCTGGCTTATTATCTCAGGGTTTCTGTGGGTGGGCGGCCGGGCACACTGGCTGGGCCGTCTGCACAGGAGTGTCATGTGGCTGCCGTCTGGTAGAGAGCTTGGCTGGGGAGGGTGGGCTCCATGCCCACTCGAGTTGCTGGCACTGTTGAGTTCCTTTCTGTTGCAGGACTGTGACTCCAGTTTCTTGCTGACTGTTGGCCAGAGACTCCTCCTTGGCCCCAGCATGTGGTGCTCCCAGTGAGGCTGCTTCCCTCAGCCAAGGAGAGAACAACCCAGGAAGATGGGGTTACAGTCCAACATAATGTAACCATGTGCACAAATCCAAGTACATCCGTCACTCTTACTGTCACAGGTCCCACCCACACTCCAGGGGAGGGAGCCACACAAAGGCCAGGATGTGAGGATCTCGTGTTCGTCTGTCATGCTCCTTCAGGCGAGTCTTACCACCCAGTGGTCTGAGCCCCCTGCACGGCTCCATGTGCCTCCTGGGGATGGAAAGGCAAAAGCACCCCTTGCTAGATTTGCCAAACTGGCCTGAACTGCATTTTCCTCCCTGCCCAGCCCTTTCTCCCTGCCCTGCCTCACTTTCTGGGCTTATTACCTCTCCCTAGAATGCCTTCCCTCCTTGACTGCCTTACCTGTCAGCAAATGTAGACATGTATGCGCCTAACAACAGAGGGTCAAAATATATAAAGCAAAACCTGACAGTACTGCAAGGAGAAATGGACCAGTCTACTGTTAAGAGTTGGAGATGGCCACAGCCTCTACCAGAAGTGGATGGAACCAGCAGGCAGAAAGTTGTAAAGATATGGTGGGACTCAACAACATCATCAACCAACTGGAAATAATTGACATCTGTAGACTACTTCATCCAACAACAGCAGAACACACATTCATCTCAAGGTCACATGGAACATTCACTAAGATTGACCAACATTCTTAACACCTTAACAAAAGCATAGAAATCACATAAAGCTTGTTCTTAGACCACAATGAAATTAAACTAGAAATCAGTAAGAGAAAGATACCTGGAAAGTCCTCAAATAATTGGGGAATAAACAACACATAGGTCAAAGAAAAGTCTCAAGAGTAATTTAAAAATTTAAATGAAAATGAAATACAAGTTAACAGAATTGGTAGGATACAGCAAAAGTAGTATTTAGAGGGACATTTATAGAAGAATGCACATGTTAGATAAGAAAGAAGACCTAAAATCAATAATTAAGCCTTCACCTCAGGAAACTAGAAAAAGAAGAGCAAATTAAATCCAAAGTAAGTAGAAGAAAACAAACAATAAAAATCAGAGCAGAGGGGCTCCTGGCTGGCTTAGTTGGTGGAGCATGTGACTCTTGATCTCAGGGTTGTGAGTTTGAGCCCCACGTTGGGTGTAGAGATTACCTAAAAACAAAATCTTAAAAAAAATAAACAGCAGAAGTTAATGAAATTGGAAATAGAAAAATAATAGAGAAGATTAATGAAGCTAGAAGTTGGTTCTTGAAAGAGATTAATAGAATTGACAAACCTTTAGGCAGGCCAAGTAAGGAAAAGAGAGAGAGAATACACAAATTATTACTATCAGAAAGATGGCTCATCACTACAGATCCCATAGACATTGAAAGGATAATAAAGGAAGGCTAACAAAGAACTCTACGCCACAAATTTGAGAACTTTGATGAAATAGACTAATCCCTTGAGGGATGGGATCTACAAAAACGCACACAGGAGAAATAGACAATCTGAATAGACTCATATCTATTAAAGAAATTAAATCAATAATCTATAAGCTTCCAAAACAGAGAGCACCAGGTCCAGATGACTTCATTGGTAGATTCTAGCAAACATTTAAGGAGGAAACTTTATTAGTTTTAAGCAATCTAGTCCAGAAAATAGAAGCACAGAGAACACTTTACAACACATTCTATGAGGCCGCATTGCCCTACTACCAGACAAAGTCGTTACAACGAAAGAAAATTCAGACCGATATTTCTTACCAACATAGATGCAAAAATCATCGACAAAATATGAGCAAATCACACCCAACTCAGGGACTGTCACAAGTGGGATTTATCCTAGGCATGCGAGGCTAGACCAGCATTTGATAATCCATTAATGTACTGCACCACACTGCCAGACTAGAGAAGAGAGGCCACATGATCATACCTATAGATGCAGAAAAACCCGTTAGAGGACCATTGACACAGTCCAACACCCGCTTATGGTAACAGCTCTCAGCAAAATAGGAACAGAAGGGATCCCCGCCAGCTTGGACACCCACAAGAAATCCACGGGAGTGTCCTACCTGATGGTGAGAAACTAGATGCTTTCCCACTTGTGTTTGAAGACTCAGTGCAGAGACACCTTCTCCAGGAAGGCTTCTGGACTCCCTCTCCCTCCCACTCTTGAGTGAGGGGCCTTTTCTCCGGGGTCCACAGCGACTTGTCATCTGTGTGTCTGCTGCTGCTCTCGGCTGTGGGCTCCTTGGTGGTGGGCTCGCGTCCCTGAGTTTGGCGGGGGGGGGGGGGGCTCTGTGCAGCAAATGTGTGCTGCAGGGGGAGGGACACCCCAGAGGCATGAGGTCAGCTCTGCAGGGCAGTCCAGCACTCAAAGGGTTTTGGAGGGAGGAGCCACATCTGCGCGAGGGGCGAAGTTTAGATGTTCTTTGACCGCTGTCAGAACACAGCATAAAGGGAGTCGTATAGCGCGTTGCCCTTTGAGTCTGGTTTCTTTCTTTCAGCACCACGCATCGGAGATTCACGCGTCTTCCTGTTTGCATCAGAAGTTCATTCTCCTGCGTGGCTGAGGAGTACTCTACTGCGTGGACATACTAGCACTATTTTATCCTTAGTTTTGGGTTGTTCCCAGTACTTGCCGTGTGCGCGTACAGATCACTGTGGAGGGCTCGTGTGTTCATTCCCCTTGGGTCGGCACCCAGGACGAGAACTCTATCAGCCGATACGGTAAATGCCTGTTTAACTTCATGAAAAACTGCCAACCTGTTTTCCAAAGTGGCTGCTTCATTTTACGTTCCCGGCAACAATGCAAGAGACTTCTAGCAGCTTCGCTTCCTTGCCAGCACTTGGTATTTTCAATTTTTAAAAGAAACAGGGGCGCCCGGGTGGCTCAGTCGGTTAAGTCTCCGACTTCAGCTCAGGTCATGATCTCACGTTCGTGGGTTCAAGCCCCACGTCGGGCTCTGTGCTGACAGCTCAGAGCCTGGAGCCTGCTTCAGATTCTGTGTCTCCCTCTCTCTCTGCCCCTTCCCTGCTCATGCTCTGTCTCTCTCTGTCTCAAAAATAAATAAAACATTAAAAAAAATTAAAAAAAAATAAAAATTTTTAAAAGAAACAATGGTGGAAAGCTTCCCTACTTTGATAAAAACTACGCACACACCTAAAACTCTCAATAAACTCAAAGGACACGAAAAGTATCATCTCAAGGTGCACTGCCCAAAACGATTGCTAAAGAGAAAATCTCAGAGGCGGGCAGAGGGACACAGGGAAAAACGACAGCCGGTTTGTCTTCAGGAACGACGCAAGCCAGAAGACAGAGGTGCAATGTCGTTAAAATATGGCAAGAGAAATGCTGCCAACCTAGAACTCTATCTGGTCAAAATATTTTTCAAAATTGCAGGTGAAATAACGACTTGTACACGTTCAAGACCTGAAGAATTCATCACTAGGATGCACAGCATGGCCACGAGGCTGCAGCTCAGACCTGGGTCTCAGCGTCCAGCCGTGGGGGACACTGGCCCATGGCCGCCCTCCTGAGGCATGGAGCCAATACACAGAGCCTGATAATCAGAAATAGGAGCCTTCTCGGGGGCGCCAGGGAGGGCAGGGAGGCCCCCGAGAGTGTCCGTTCCGGGACCGGCACCCCGACCTTGGAAGACCCCTAGCACCAAGCTTGGCCTCTTCCTGTTGAGGCCACCAGGCTTGCTGGCCGCTGGCTGTCAGCCGTGTCCAGTTCCATCCGTCCTGCTTCTGAGGATCCAGACAGCCAGCTCGTTCTAACCTCGTTCCGGTGTCTAAGCCGCCCCCGTGCGCACCGCGCACAGCTCAGTGCTTGCGCCTCCTGGGCTCCGGGGACATCTTGGGCGCACGCTGGCCCGCCGACTCTGGGGACGTGTTGAGCCCCTCCTGCCCCAGTGGGAACGCTTTCAGGCTCAGAGGCTGTAGCTTCATCTTGATGCTTCTCGTTCTCAGTGGGAGGCCTACCCAGGTGAGCTTGGAGCCAGCTGAGGGTGTCTGAAACCCGTCTGTCCCTCCGCGAGTTCCTGCCAAGTCGGCCACACGCTCTTTCTGCTTGTACCCAGCACGCGTGGAATGCACACGGCCTGGAGTGTGAGGTGGGACCACATCTGGCACGGCTCCCGGTGGCCTCGGCATTTTGGACCATTTCTTCCTGGAGCTCCGATCACCGCCCGACGTCAGCGTTACCCTTCAGAGGCAAATGCTACCTGTCAGGCTAAATGCCAAAATGTGCAATGTTCGCATTTTAGAACGTCTAATAAGATCCCAGCTCTTGGCTCTTTCCAGATCTTCATTTAATTTGCTTCTCTTGATCTATGAGGATGTGGTGAAATCTGCTCCTCTTCAAGGTCACACCTGTCAGCCCTGAGCACGCAGCAGGTGCCGACGTAGCAGGTGGCCCTGGGACCATGTGGGACGCCCACCGTACGGCCTGCCCGCTGCGTCTCCAAGAAAACACTTGGAAAAGATTTTAAAACAATGTGTCTGCCTCAGTTACAAATCAAACCCAAATTAGTGGTCCGCTCCCAACTTTGCAGACAAAGAGTTATTTCAGCCTCTCAGTACCTGAGCTGTGATCGCCGGTGAGTCACGGTGCTCCGTCTCTGTGGGAACGTGTGTCCTGTTTGGGTGCAGGGACTGCAGGGAAGCAGAAGACACTGGGTGTCCGTGTGCTTGCTGATCAGCAGGGGCTGTGGAGGCCGGGGGGCTCCGCGGATCCCTCAGGGCGCTGTGATGCCTTGGGGTCCTCCCGAGCCCTCCGGCTGGGACTGTGGGGGCGGAGCCCTCCCGAGTGGAGAGGAGGCTCTGGCTCTCTGGGAAGTTTGCGGCCAGCTGGGGACAACAGGATCCCGCCTTCCGTGTGGTCTTTGTGGCCTTTAGAAGGTACCACCCGAGACAAGTGTCCACTCCCAGATGTCCTCCCCTGGTCAGGCCCTGCGGCCCCAGCTGCAGCGAGGGCACCAGAACAGCCTTGGACTCCACGAGGACAGGCTCTCCAAGGTCACTGGTGTTCCGTTGCTGTCTGCATCTTGCAGACGTGTGTTACTCGCCTGCTGTGTCCTGCGTGCTGCGTGCTGGGTGTTGGGTGCTGCATGCTGGGTGCTGTGTCCTGTGTGCTGGGTACTATGTCCTGGGTGCTGGGTGCTGTATACTGAGTGCTGTGTCCTGTGTGCTGGGTGCTGCGTGCTGGGTGCTGGGTGCTGGGTCCTGTGTGCTGGGTGCTGTGTGGACAGGACAGGGCCTCCTTGCTCAGACCTCCCTGAGGTCTGACAGTGTCATTGTTACGAGTGCGTTGGGCTGTTTATCCACAGGCGCGGGTTTCATGGTGCTCAGGTCTGAAGTCTATTGAAAGAGGTTCTCCTTAACCGCAATGCATACGCAGTGATTTCTATTAATCAAAGTAAGTTTTGTGTCAAAGTAAGAAAACATCTCAAAGGATGTTCAGAATCTTGAATTTACGTGAAGGTGCGGATCTGAACACGACCCAGGGGCGAGAAGAGTGAATTCTGTAGGGGGGACTGCGTTCTCTGGGGGCAGGGGCCGCTCTCCGGCCTGGGCTGCGCTCTGGGCCGACGCCCCACCGCTCAGGCCCCCCGCAGCGCAGACTCACCTGGTGGCCCCCGGGCGGGGATCCCCTCATCCCCTCCTCACGCTTTCGGCCCTCGGGGGTCAGCCCCGGCCTCCGAGGCCCACAGAGCGCCCCGAGGACGGTCAGAGCTTCGGGAGCTCGGCGTCCACTAGGGGCGGAGGTTCGAGGCTCCAGGCCCCTCTCCCTCCAGCTCCTTTCCCGACCACCCCCTCCCCAGGCTCCCCGGGGCTTTGCCTTGCACACCCGGTCCTGAGCCCGTTGGCCCTGCTCTGCCGGCCCTGCTCTGCCAGGTTGCATCGTGGGAAGGGCTGGGCTGCGGGCTGGGGTCCCCCAGGCCTCTCGGGGGTGTTGCAGGCAGTGGGCATTTCCTGCATTTTCTGCAGTGTCTGCGGAGCTGGGTGTGGATTCTTCGGGCCTGCGACCCCCTGCCAGTCCCCCTCCCCGGGGCCGCCCCCCACCTCCCTGACGCCTGCGCCCCCGGGCCCCCACAGAGGCTTCCGACGGCCAGCAGGTGGCAGGGCCGCTCTTCGCCGGCCAACTGTCCGCCCAAGATGATTTCTGTGGATCCGAGTCTGGGAGAAAAGCCCAAGATGTTTAACAGGAAAAGGCTGTAACTTGGGGCAGAATTGAAACGTGGCCTTGGACTCTGAAATGATGCCGACGATTGAGTAACCGTTTGGGGAAGGACAGCGCAGCAAACCTGGGGGGTCTGGGACTCTGGCCTGGGGGTGCAGGTGGGGGCGTGGGGGGCGCCCCTGGCTCTTCCTGCCTAGAGCCTCTGGTGCCTCACGGGCTCCGGGGGGTCTAAACACCCACACTGGGGGTGTTCTGTGTTTGGACCCCAGGGTGAGTGGGGTGCTGCAGACCCAGGAGACCCCCCAGCCAGCAACAGTCCTGACGCAGGTTGAGGGGGGCAGGGGGTGTCTCTGCTGAGCTCTGCCGGCAGTTGGGGACACACGGGGTAGGGCAGCCTGGTCAGTCATGGTGTCCGGGAAACTCCTGCAGAGGGGGTGAGGCTGGGAGGTGGGGGCCTGAGGGGGAGCTGAGGCAGGGGCTGGGGGCACTCCTGGCCTCTCTGACCTGGCTCCGTCCCAGGGGAGCTGACTGGACGGGATCCTTCCCGTCATTCACCCCGGGAAGCCCCCTGCCCCTGCAGGGCACCCTTGGGGTCCCCAGGGGAGGGGATCACTATTCAGGTGACTGATTCATGTTCTCTGTTCCCTCCAGACTGCCGCCTCCCGGGCAAGGCCACGCGGTGAAGCACCCTCTCCGCCCCCAGCATAAGGCCCGGAGCCCAGAACGTGTGCAGGGAACACAGCTACCAGCATGAGGGTCCCCGTGCCTCCCAGGTGCTGGGGACAGACAGCTGCCTGTGGACATGGCCCACACAGAGCCCCCGACCAGAGCGGGGAGGAGGACCAGAGACGGGGGAGGGGGGACCACGGGGGCGGGTGAGCCCCGGAGTCAGGAATGATCCAGGAATTCCTGGTGGGGTCATGGGGGCTCTTGAGTCTGCCAACAGCCTACCTCGGTCCCCACCCCCGCCGGCCAAGCCCTGGTCCCCTGTCCATCCCCCCTGGTTCTCCCTCCACCCCCTCTGGTCCCCCTCCCCCCTCTGTGGTCCTCCCTCCACCCCCTCTCTGGTCCCTCCTCCTCCCTCTGGTCCCCCCTCCCCCCTCTCTTCCCCCCTCCCCCCTCTCTGGTTCCCCCTCCTCCCTCTGGTCCCCCCTCCCCTATCTGGTCCCCCCTCCACCCCAGCCCTGTCCCTACTCTGTCCCCATCCCATATCGCACACCTGCCCCCACTTTGTCCCGCATCCTCAGGATCCACAGGAAGGTGAGATTGCTACTGGGGTTGTTTGCCAGAGAGGATCCCGTCCTGTGAGGCTTCAGCGTTTGGGGAGCCCCTGGGCCGACCCCAGGCCCCTCCAGCTGTCAGGATTCTGGGGTCTGGGGTCTGGGACTTGCTGACTCTCCCGCAAATTAACGAAGGAATCCGCGTGTGTGAATGAGGGGCCGGGAAGGCATCTCGGCCGCGCTGTGAGTTCACTGTGCCCGCGTCCACTCAGCCCTCTGTGCTGCTCACGGTGTGTCCCTGCTCACGCGGCTGGGGACCGAGGGGAAGGTGGCTGAGCTCCTCAGGGAAACTTGACACGGGTGCGTCTGGCAGAAGGCGGTGAGCAGGGCCCACCCCCTCCATCCTCAGGCTGAGGCATGGCTTTGGGAGTGTCCTGGGCCTGCTGGGGTTAGGGGCCCCTGGGCTGCGTCCTGGGGATGCTGGGAGTTAGGGGCCCCTGGGCTGCGTCCTGGGCCTGCTGGGAGTTAGGGGCCCCTGGGCTGCGTCCTGGGCCTGCTGGGAGTTAGGGGCCCCTGGGCTGCGTCCTGGGCCTGCTGGGAGTTAGGGGCCCCTGGGCTGCGTCCTGGGCCTGCTGGGGAAGCACCGGCAAAGGGCAGGACCTGACCTCTGATCTCGGAGCCCAAGGGCCCATGGTGGTCTCTGATTCAGCTTTGCACCAGCCCCTCCAGGGTGCCCGTGAGGGTGGGCTCCCTGCCCCACTGGACTACGCTTCCCTGGGCAGGTGCGTGGGGATCTCTGCACCCCGAGCCTGGTCGTAGTCACAATACACAGGCGAGCATGTCCACGCACAAACCTGCCTCCTGGGGCCACCGCGCCCCCCCGTCCCCTCGCCCCTGCTCCAAGTCCCCCGTCCCCTCGCCCCTGCTCCACGACCCCTGTCCCCTCGCCCCTGCTCCGCGACCCCTGTCCCCTCACCCCTGCTCCCAAGTCCCCCGTCCCCTCGCTCCTGCTCCCCGCCCCCCGTCCCATTGCCCCTGCTCCAAGTCCCCCGTCCCCTCGCCCCTGCTCCACGCCCCCTGTCTCCTCGCCCCTGCTCCGTGACCCCTGTCCCCTCACCCCTGCTCCATGTCCCCCATCCCCTCGCCACTGCTCCGTGCCCCAGCTGACCTTGGCTGACCTTGCTTTGGGCTGCGTAGGGGTCTCTGTTCCTCCTGCAATCTCCCCCACCTGCCCAGCTGCTCAGGCCGGACGCCTGGGGGTCTTCATGGTCCCCCGTTCCCGAGACTGACCCCCACGTATTTCGGTCTTCACTGTGCAGATACAGCTCCTGCCCGTCTCCTCCGCCTCCTGCCCCCATCTGGGCCACCCCTCTCCCGCACACGCTGCACCTCCTGTGTCTGCCCCGTCCCTGCAGGCCACCCCACAGGCCGCCCCAAGGGGGCGTGCCAACCCTCCCCTGTGCTTGGACCCAACGAGACTTCACGGCCAGCACCCTGACCCTGTGGCCCTGACGTCCAAGCCCCCGTGGCCGGCCCTTAACCCTGCCTGCCACCGGTCTGTCCCCTTGCTGCTGTCCTTCAAATGGCCCCAACTGGTCTCGTTTGTGTATTTGCTCTGCCGGTGCCTCCCCTCCCAGGACGGTTCCTCAGGCTCTTTGCACGGCCAGCTCCTTCCCACACAGGCTTCCTCTCAGAGTTCACCCCAGCACCTCTTCCTTGTGTCCCTGCACAGAGCCCGTCGGGGTCGCTCCCTTGTCTGTGGCCTCGGAGCCGCCAGAGGGCTGGACCTCGTCTGGTTTCATCTGCGTGGAGCCGGGAGCCTGCTGGCCTTCAGCAAGTGGCCGTTCTCCATGCAGACTCCCTCCCTGCAGACCCCAGAGGACCCCTGAGTCCAGATGGCAACCCCAGGTCGCCTGTGTCTCCCAGAAGCGGCGGGGTGCCGTCAGAGGTGGCGTGGGGGCCCGCATGCCCGCTGATGTCAGCTTGGTTGAGGAAACTCCTGCACGTCTGCGAAATACTACAGTGAGCTCTGGGCCTACGGTGAGCTCTGGGCCTACGGTGAGCTCTGGGAAGGGGGGTGGGCACAGGTCCCGATGCTTCCAGGCAGGATTCTGGATGCTTTATGTGTTTTTCTGTCTCCTTGCAACCAAAATGCCTCTAGTAGAAAGGAAAAGGTGCCAGTCATTTACACCATAGTATGAATCTATCACTAATAATCTTACAATTTCTATTTTTTCTTTTTTAATATATGTTTTTAATGTTTAAAGTTTTTCATTTTGAGCGAGAGAGAGAGAGAGACAGAGTGTGAGTAGGGGAGGGGCAGCAAGAGAGAGGGAGACACAGAATCCGAAGCAGCTCCAGGCTCTATGCTGCCAGCACAGAGCCTGATGTGGGATTTGAACTCATGAACTGTGAGATCACGATCTGAGCCGAAGTTAGATGCTCAACTGACTGAGCCACCCAGGCGCCCCTAATCTTATATTTACTTAAAAATGTTAATGAAATATTTCAGTTATCCAGAAGCCTAGAGAAACTAATATAAAAAACTCACATACCCGCCACCCCGGTGAGCGGATATTAACGCTTTGTCACATTTGCTTTGCTGGTTTGCTGTTTCCTGCAGACTCGGGCGTCAGAGGCCTCCTCCTGGGAGCACCTTCCGGGACAGTGGGTCCCTCCCGCGCATGCTGACATGGCTTTCCTCCGCGGGGCGCGCCCTCGATGATACACTGCTGTTTGTGTGATGTACAGATGTGCGTAAGTGGGGTCACACCGTATGGTTCCTTTCTCACCTTTTTTTTTTTTTTTTGCCACCCAGCGTGGTGACTCGTGTTCAATCAGGTCAACGAGTGTGTTGTTTTACTGCAGCGCGAGAAGAATGAGCCGTGGTTTATCGCCTCGCCTGCTGAGGGGAACTGAGAGCCACCGGCCTTGGCTGTCCTGGCTAACGGCGCCAGGACGCTCGTCCTCAGGGCTCTGCTCCTCAGTGGCATCTGGGCCGTAGCCAGCGTGTCTAGGAACCAAAACTGGAGGTGGATGTGGCATTTTCCAGTTACCCCTCTACCGCCTTGCCGGCATGGGGGCTCCTGCATCGGACCCTCCAGTGTAAACGTTGTTCTAACTTGTTTACCTGCCCTCACAGATTCCAGGAGCTCTGAGGAGACGCGGGCAACTGCCTGGAAGGGGGCAGAAATCACTGCCCTTTGATGTGATTGGTCCACTCCAGAAGTCAGAGCCAACGTGGGACAGCACGGCATCAGCACGTGCATCCGCACCTCTGCCTGGGCCTCTCGGAGCAGCTGGGATGGGAGCATGGACTCGATGAAGGCCTACGGTTGGGTTGTTGGACAGAGGTGACCCGCAGGGCAGGGGGGAGGCGGTGAAGGTCTGACAGGGGGCAGGCGGGTGCTGGAAGGGTGGACAGGCGAGGCTGGGGACGGGCCTGAGGACAGAGCAGGCGGCCCAGTGGGGGACGCACAGGGAGCTCGGGCAGAGGGTTATGTCAGGGGTTTAATGGCTCGTTGGTGGGAACAACGGGGGCGCCCGGCGGCCGGGTGGGTGGTCTGGGCTAGAGACAGGAAGTTCAGGAAATGACAGTTAGGAGCCCCGCTCCTGGGATGTCAGTTCAAGGACCTGCACAGAGTGCCCGCCGGCAAACAAGCAAAGCTTGCCCAAGTTATAAAAACAAAGGAAAGGCCCATTTAGAGTCTCTGGAAATTGTCCTGAGGACATGCAGCAAGTGCGAGAACATTCAAGAAAATCCAGGGAAACTTGCCGAGATCCTCTCCCTTTCTCGCGGCCCCGGCCAGCCTGATGGACGGTCTGCTCCGGGCAGGCAGGGGGAGGCTCGTTTCGGCTCCCAGCCACAGGCCTGGATGTCTGCGGGGGCCCCCCACCCGCGCCCTCCCCCTCAACTCCCGTGGAGGAGCCCCCCCGCCCCGACGCCGCGTGTCCCCCTGTCCCTCCGTCAGGGCCGGGGCGGGCTGGCCAGCCTGGGCCGTGACACTTGCCCCAGCTCCTTCACGGGACAGATTCCACGCCAGGAGAAGTGACCGTGACAACCAGAGGCCAGCGTCCCGCCCGCTGCCCGGAGGAGCGGCTCAGAAGCCTGGAGCCGGGAGAGGCAGTCGGCAGGAAGAGAGAGCGCCCCAAAGTCTCCCCAGAGGAACCGACTTCATTTGAAACAGAGCGTGAGGCCGTTCAAGCCCAAGATGCTCCACTGCAAGACACGAAGCCCTGGGCCAGCGAGCGCCCTGGCAGGGACCAAAGAGACACGCCTGCGAGCCCGGGTCAGGACAGTCCCCAAAGACTGACCGCAAAGCCCAGGCCTGCCTGCGTGTACGGGCTTATTCCTGGGCAGCTCCCGCCCAGCACGGTGAAGACAGGGGAGTGGCCCAGCTGGTGGCGAGCAGAGCCCCGCCAGGCGAGGGCACTGGAGGCGAGGCGGGCAGTGGAGGGAGTGGGCAGTGGGGGAGACAGGGGAGGAGACAGTCGGGGGAGGAGACAGTCAGGGGAGCCCTGCTAACACCCTCACACAGGGCGACTGCCCAAGCCCGAGGCTGAGCCTCTGGGTGTGACACCAAAGTAGACGCCCCAAGAGCAACCCGGCCAAGACAGCAAAGGGACAGACAGACAACATAACACTCTGCAAATCCGTTCACGTAACCTGCACCGTCAGTAGAATAAAGGACAAAAACACACGATCATGTCTACGGACGTGGAAAGAACACTTGACGAAATTCAAATCCCTTCATGATAAATGCACTTAACAAACAAAGAACCAAAGGGAAGTCCTTCAACCCGACCAAGGGCATCCGTGAAAAGCGTGCAGAACACCGAACACTGGACGACTGACCGCTCTCCCCCTAAGATCAGGAGTGAGAGAACGTCCACTGGACGCTGGAGGAAAAGAAACACAAGGCACCCGTGTTGGAAGGGAAGAGGTAAGACCGTCTTCGTTTGCAGATGACGTGGTCGTGTGTATGTAAAACCCAAGGGACCCACTCGACCCTGGTGGGGCTCATAATTTAGTTCAGCACGGTTGGAGTTATAAGGCCCGTGTGCAGAATAAATTGTTTTCTGTTTAGTCGCAATGAGCCAACTAAAATAGGGAAAACAGTCCCATCTACAAGAGCATCAAAACAAGTAAGGAATCAGGAATAAGTTTAACAAGAGACATGCACACTTACGCTCTGAAAACTATAAAACACTGTTGAAAGGAATTGAATCTAAATAAGTCTAAAGATAGATCTAAATACTGATCTAAATTATCTAAATAAATACCCACACAGTCTAAGTTAGATCTTAAATAAATGGAAAGACAGTCCCTGTTTATGGGTCCAAAGACTTAATACTGTTAAATGTGGTAATACTTCCCACACTGATCTGCAGATCCAGTGTGATCGACATCTAAGCTGACCACTTTGTGTGAATAGAAAAATTCATCCCAAACTTCCTATGGTCACATAAGGGACCCTAAATGGCTAAAGCGACCTTGAACAAGAGGAACAAGTTTGGACGACCTCACACTGCCTGATTTCAGAACTCGCCATGAGGCTGCAGAGGTGGCCACAGTGTGGTGTTGACACAGGACGGGGCCCTGGGCAGGGGGAGAGAGTAGAGAGACCCAGAAACAAACCCTCACATTTGAGCTCCGCATTCAAAGGAATAAGTTCGGATCCCTACCTCACACCAAATACAAAAATTGAGTCAAAATGAATCAGGGACCCAATTGTAAGAGCCAAAACTATAAAACTTTTATTTTATTTTAAGATTTTATTTTGCGGTTATCTCTACACCCAAAGTGGGGCTCGAACTCATGACTCTGAGGTCAAGAGTCATATGCTCCACTGACTGAGCCAGCCAGGTGTCCCCAAACTATGAAACTTTTAGAAGGAAACATAGGTGTAAATCTTTGTGACCTTGGATTAGGTGAATGGTTTCTTTTCTTTTTTTTAAAAATTTTTTAAAAACATTCATTCATTTTTGAGAGAGAGATAGAGTGTGAGTGGGGGAGGGGCAGAGCCAGAGGGAGACACAGAGTCTGAAGCAGCTCCAGGCTCCCAGCTGTCAGCACGGAGCCTGACGTGGGGCTCGAACCCACGAGCAGAGAGATCAGGACCTGAGCTGAAGTTGGACGCTTAACCGATTGAGCCACCCAGCCGCCCCAAGGTGAATGGTTTCTTAAACATGACCTCAAAAGCATAAGCAGCAAAGGAAAAAAACAGGTAAGTTAGATTTCATCAAAACTGGAAACTTTTGTGCATCGAAGGAACCATCACGAAAATGAAAAAACAGCTCAGAGAATGAGAAAAAATACATGCCAATCATTTTTCTGATAACGATTTGTATCTAGGCTCTATGAATTATAGAACATACAATTACAACTCAGTAATAAAAGGATAAATGAATTTAAAAATGGGCACACGATCTGAACAGACATTTCTCCACCGAAGATATGCAAACGGCCAACAAGCGCAGGAGAAGACGCTCGACGTCATCAGCCATCAGGGATGTGCACGTCAAAAGCACAGAGAGGCGCCACTTCATGCAGCCCGAGGTGACTGCAGTCTGAAGGAAGGACAGACAATAGCGAGTGTTGGCAAGGCTGTGGGCATCAGCGGCCTCGTCCCTGCTGGCAGAGGTGGTGGACCCGCGTCGGAAAAAAGCCTAGCAGTTCCGCTGGTAAAGCGTAGAGCGATCGGATGACAGGAACTCCGTGCTGGCTATTTGCCGAGGGAAATGACAGCGCGCCCGCCCACAGATCCTGGGCCCTCACCTTCGCACTGGCATGGTTCATCCTAGCCAAAAGAGTGGAAAAACCAGATGTCTGCCCAGGGCTCGGTGAGTTTTAAACATGTGTGAGGTATCCATACGATAGAATATTGTTCAGCCATGAGAAGGGACGGAGCTCTGACACGCAGTAGAGCCCGGTGCGCCTTGCAAACGTGAGTGAAAGTTGTCCCTCACAAAGGGCCACGTAGGAAATGTTTGATTTACATGAAATTTCCAGAATAGACAGATCTGTGGGAGCGGGGAGTGAATTTGTAGTTGCCCGGGGCTGGGGGCAGGTGGAGGATGGGGGGATGGCTAAGGGAGCAGGATTTGTTTCTTCTTCTTGGGCTGATACAAGTGTTCACCTCCAGTTGGTCGTGGGGAAAGATCACGGCTCCGTGAACGCACTAAGAGGCCTCGAACCGTGTACTTCAAGTGGGCGAGTTGTATGACACGTGAGTGATACGTCAGTAAAGCAGTTAAATCGCATGGCAGACTAAAAATGTTAACTCTAGTAAGAGCTCCTTCATCCGCTCCACTGGGAGGCGGGCGCAGGAGGGCACGAATCTGATTTTGTCCTGGGCCCTGGGGTAGAAGGTCAGCATCCCTGCCAAGAAACAAGAGAACATACAGCTTTTGGGTCCCGAAGATGAAAGGCAATGCCCGTGTCCACGGGCGCCTCGCACACCGTCTTTCTGGGCCTGGGCCAACTTATCATTTTTATGGAGTTGCTTTTCCACTTACGGCCATATTTGTAATTAGTTTGGAAAGCATTAAATGTCTTATTACTCTTGTTTTTTTTAAGTCAAAATTCTCTGCTAATTACTAACCATAATTTTAAAGACAGAAGGGCAGAAGTGGAGAGCTGGTGCACGTCTCTCTGACTCGTGCACGTATATATGGACTTTTCATTAGCCCGGCGATGAGGTTGTGCATATGCATGAACTGTATGTTCTCTTGTTTCTTGGCAGGGATGCTGACCTTCTACCCCAGGGCCCAGGACAAAATCAGACCAAGAGCAGGCCACGCAGGGCTGCTGTGGAGAAGGATCCTGGCATCTGCATGTCCACTGCTGTGGAGGCGTCTGGGCCTCGGGTGGTCTGTGTCCCCTTGCCTCTCAGCCAGGGGACATCTCCGTGGAGGGTGCTATGACTGGGTGGATGGGTTCGGTCCAGCCTGTGAACCAGGGAAATTGACGCCAGGTGGGGCCAAGGGATGTCACGAAGCATTGGCTGAGCAAGGAGGAGGACCCAGGTTTCCTGGATCCCTGTCAGTGCCTCTGCCACCTGCCCTCCCAGCCACGGCGGGCTTGCCTGCACCCAGTTCTGGCCACATTTAGGACCAAACTCCTTTGGCCTTGTTCTCTGAAACTAAGAGGGTGGCTGATTCCCTAGGAACCTTTGGTGTGAAATATTCTCTCTTTGGTTCACCCATCCATCCATCATCCATCCATCCATCATCCCTTCATCCATCCATCCATCCGACATCATTCACTCATCCACCCACCCACCCATCCATCCCCCCACCTACCCACCAATCCATCCATCCATTCATCCATCCATCCACCCACCCACCAATCCATCCATCCATCCACCCATCCGCCCATCCATCCATCCATCCATTCACCCATCCATCCACCCATCCACCCATCCATCTACCCATCCACCAATCCATCCATCCATCCATCCATCCACCCATCCATCCAGCCATCCATGCCACATTACTAAGGCCCACTGGGGCAGGAGGGGAATTTGGGTCCCTGTCTGGGTGATTTTCTCGGGCATGACACTCCCATGGTGGTGTTTTACCCAGTGACTCTTCTTGGACTCAGTGAGGAAAGATGTGATCCACAGCTGTCTGACCACAGTGATGGCTCTGGGATTAGAGGTGGCCAGGGTGGGGACTCAGGCCTACGCGCCTCTGACAGAGGATGGGGAGGGCTGGGCATCTTGACTTGGAGGATAGCAGCCAGGGCTGTGGAGGACTGCCTAGTGTGCTTGGGGGTGAGAGGGTGGTTACAGGCCCTGGGGTGGTGGTGAAGGGAGTTGGGGCTCCCCGCCCTGTCCCCCCAGCCCTGTCCTCTCTGGCCCTGACCCCCAGCCCTGCCCCAATTCCCCCCAGCCTTGACTCCCTCTGTCCCCCACTGGAAACTCCTGCTCCCTTGCTCTTTAGAATGTGGGGAGCTGAATTTTCCTGGCTTTGAACAACTCAGAGACATCAGATGAGCCCCGGCCACACCTGCCAGGGAGTGGTAGCTGAGGCCCCAGTGCTGTGTCTCCCCTGTCAGGTTCTGGTCTCCTCGTGAGAAGGTGCTTTTGCCTCAGTTGTCAGGAAAGTGTTGACTGAGCCCTGATCCCCACAGGGATGCTCAAGACAAATTCCACTTAGGGGCATACACTGAGGACATGTTCTGAGGACAGAACTGCTGACACAGGGGCCAGGTCAGCTGTTAGCTGCAGGGGGCGGGGGTTCCTGGGCTCCTGGGTCCTGCAGGGCGGGTCTGATTGTCGCTGAAAGGCAGGACGCGGGAGCGCTCCTCTTCTCGGGCATCGGTCTCTCATCTATTCGAGCCGCTGATCCTGGCCTGGCCACTGGCCCTGGCTTGGCTGCTGCCCGCATTGCCCACTCAAGCCTCAGGGCATCTTCTGTCCAGTGGGGAGGATGGTCCACCTATGTGCCCGCGGGCCCAGCAGGCCACCGAGTCATGACCCCCATTACTCATGTGAGCCCGAGGTCAGAGTGTGAGTGTCATCTTTATACTTCCATGCTGAGACGTCCACCTCCGGGCAGCCATCCTAGGTTACTGTCCTTCTTGGGGCCCTGCTGGCCCCTGTCCTGGGTGTGAGGAATGAGGGACAGACATGTATAAAAGCAATTCCTGGACGGGAAGCGCATGCCCGGAGGGTGAACAGGTGTGACCGGGTGCGGTGGTGCTTGGGACTGCCAAGGAAGGCCTCTAGGAGGTGGTGTGTGAAGACACCGCTGGGCTGGAGGAGCAGGCAGGCCTCCCCTGCAGCCGCTCAGTGATGCCAAATGTGACCTGGACAGAGGGCCCGGGGGCGGAGCTGGTGGGGGTGGGGGTAGCGATGGAGGCGCCGCTTTCCCGGCTGTGGGGGCCCGGGGACCTCCACGCTCTGCTGCCCGGCCCAGGGGGGGCGGGGGCTCACCAGCCTGCTGGGGGGGGTGTTCCTGGTGGGCGCGACTCCCTCCTCCCAGGCAGGCACGGACTCTGGGGGCTTTAAAATCCCTCCAGCGTCTCAGGCAAAGGAATTTGTCAACACGCAGCTTCTTTTTAGAAAACAAGAGATTTCCTCTAAATGATATTTGCAGCTGAAAGTGGACTCGGGTTTTCAGATCCGTAATCCACGCTCATTCGGAAACTGGCTCCCATTTAGCCTCATCCTGTGTTTTATGAAATAAAGTCAAAATTGCTAACACATTTCCTTATATTTCCTTTTGGGAAGGGATATAAATAAGCGGGCTGGGTAGGAGCTGCTAGCCAGTATAGACACACAGCTGCACACTGTTCTCTCGACCGCGGCAGAAACTCAGCCCCCAGGCATCAGGACCGGCTCAAGACATTCGTGTGACTTTGGGGTGAGGACGCAGTGGCCGGAGGGCCCGAGGTCGCCCAGCAGCGAGGTCTGCACGGCTCTACAGGCGGAAGCCCACACCTCCTTGTGATCCGACTTGGATATACCTGGCCACTTGGGGAACTCCGGCACTGATGGGGAGCTCACCCCTTCACACCAACACCTGGTCGATTTCTGAGCAATTCTGTGTTCTGGAAGATGCTTTCTTTCATTGAAGTAAAGCCCAGCGCTGTTTGCTTCCCCTTCCCTTGCCCCCGGGGCGCCTGTCCCACGCTGCTTGCCCCTTCCCTGCACCTGGGGCCCCCGGCCTGTGCTCAAGGACATCCTGCCTGGTCTTCCACGGTCTTTCGCTGGCAAGCCTGGAATCCCCACCTTGACCACCACATCCGGCCCTCTGGCCCGGCTCCCTCTGGTCTTGTGCTCCCCCTGGCTGGCGCTCCGGTTGGGCTGACTAAGCCTCGTGGGCACCTAGCCTGGGCGAGAAAGAGCCAGGAGCCCGGGGGTTTGCTGGGGGTTAGCGGCAGTGGGCAGGGACAGCCCGGAGATCCTTCAGTCCCTGGACGATCCCTATACCCCTCCTGGCCCCTCTGGCCCCTGAGAACCAGGGTCTGTGCAGGAGCCCCGTCCTCCCCATCTCTGTCCCTGCAGAAGAACCCGTTTCCTGCGGCCTGCAGCCCCCTCCCCGAGTCCTTGGCTGACGGACCCGGTGCTGGTCAGGACCTCAGACAGCGCTCCTCCCGCTCTGGGAGCCAGAATGCTGGGGTGGGGTCTCTGTCCGCCCTGCTCTCCCCAGAGGCCTCAGGGCCGGACACCTCCTTCCCTGGGTCCCTGGAAGCTGGCCCTCTGCACGGACACTCGGCCTCCTTCAGCAAATCTCCCGGACTTATTCTGTGAGATGAGGTCACCAGCTGAGGGCGGGCAGGGGTCAAGTCCCTACAGGACAGTAAATCTCACTGCAGAGGGCGTCAGGGATGGACTGCCAGACCTGTTTCCCTGGGGGTGTCCCTGGCCCAGACAGTGGAGCCAGGCCTGCCGTGGTCACGGCTCAGCTCTGACCCTCACCTGCCTACACCCTCCCCAGACCGGGTGCTGCCCATGGCTGCCCCTCCCTCCAGGAAGGGTCTGGCGGGCACGGCGTCCCCCGTCCAGTAAGCCTCTGTTCACGTTTGTCACGGGTCTGGGCTCCTGTCGCCCCACAGGACAGGCAGCCCGTGGTCACCGCGTCTGACCTTCCTCAGGAATGGGGTTGAGTCTTTCAAATGCAAACATAGCTTCAGATGCATTGAAAATGGGCAAATGGCCACCTGGGCCCCAAAGCTGAGCACCTGAGGACTGTCACGGGGCGGCTGCCTGAGTCGTTGGAGCGGAGCAGGGGGCGCGAGAGGCCAGCAAGCTTCACGGGAGGCGTCTCCTTCCGTTTCCTCACCTGTGAATTAAAGATGATGACGCCCCCACCTCCGCTGCCCAGCTATGGGGGCTATAGGTCAAAATGGATTATGCCCAACGTCATGGACACACAGCGTCATTCTGGGGGAGATTTGCAAGCTCTTTCCAGGACCTTCCTTTTGAGTTGCTGCATGCGGCTGAAAGCTGGGACGACCCCCTCACCCCCACCCTGTGGAGGTGACAGCACCTTCCTGGAGGCACACCTGTGGTAGGTGCATCACCTCACTAACCGGCAGATGGGGCTAGAGGGCGCCCAGGGTGAGGCCCCCGCCCCCCGCCAGAGCCCGTTCCCCACTCTCTCCTCACCTTAGATGCCAAGGCCCCCCCTTCCCTCCCCCTGTTCCTTCGGACACAGCACGGCAGGGGGCGGTGCCCGCGCCCTGTCCTGTCGGTCACCTCCCTTCCAGCCAGATCTGACATCTTCTGGGGGGTCTCTAGGGGTGTGGGGCCCTGAGGAACGTCTCAACTCCCTTGGTCACCTCACTCAGACCTGGCAGTGAACTCTGCTGCGGGTGGCAGGTGGGCGCCCCCACTGGCGTGGAGGCCGGGACTGGCTCCAGGCCCAGCCCGAAGGCAGCGGGAGGTGGCTGGCGGTGTGAGCGGGGAGGCCTGTTTCCGTGCCAGGTTCAGGGGGAGGGGGGAGGGGGAGGTGTGTGCAGGTGTGTGTGGGGCGGAGAAGCCCACTGGGGTCAGAGCTGCTGTGAGGGTCTCTCTCCAGCTCCTGCCCTGGACCCTGGGTCACTCAGCCTGCACAGGGTTAGGGGACCCTCGTCTGTGCCGTCCTGGCACCTGGGTGGACTGGAACGAACTCTCTATGTCTTACGGAGGCGCAGAGATACAGAAGGTGTGCAAAAGCATCCGAATGTATGTATTTGGTATTTCTGAATATGAATGTAAATAAATTAAACAGAACAAGTGTATTTTAAAATGTAACGGAAGGCTTGGGGCGCCTGGGGGACTCAGTTGGTGAAGTGTCTGACTCTTGGTTTTGGCTCAAGTCAGGATCTCACAGTTCCTGAGTTCCAGCCCCGCACTGGGCTCTGCGCTGACAGTGCGGAGCCTGCTTGGGATTCTCTCCCTCTCTCTCTGCCCCTCCCCTGCTTGTGCTCTGTCTCTCTCTCTCTCTCAAAATAAATAAACAAATAAAATAAAATAAAATAAAGTAAACGGAAGGCTCAACAAAGCACCGAATTCGGCAGCTCATTAAAGGATCCTGCACCGCAACCAGGTGGGAATTGTTCCTGGAACGCAGGGATCGACCACCACCACACAGATGAACAGAATGAAGGAGACTTTAAACACACAATCGTCTCAGCTGATACAGAAAAAGCATTTCACAGAGTTCAACCCCCCTTTCATGATAGAAACAATCAACAGACTGAAAACAGAAGGAAATTGTCTCAGCAAAACGAAGGCCATAGACACAAAACCCCACGGCTAACATCACAGGTGGCGGTGAAGGGCCGAGAACTTTCCCCCAACACCAGCCCACCTCCACGGCTTCCGTTCAACATGGACCTGGGGGTTCTGGCCAGAGCAACTGGGGAAGAAAGGCATCGAGACGGGACAAGAAGAAGTAAGATTATCTCTGTTTGCAGGTGACATGACCTTATATGTAGAAAACTCTAGATTCCACAGAAAAACCTTATTAGATTAACAAATACATTTAGCAAAGTCACAGGAGACAAATTAACACACAAAAATCAGTTGCGTCTGTCTACACTGATGATGAACCATCCAAAAATAAATCAGCAGTTGCACTGACACTAGCATCAGAAAGAATAAAGACTTCGGAATTAACTTAACCAAGGAGGCGGAAGGCTTGTAGGTGAAAGCTACAAACATGGCAGAGGAAGTTAAAGACCCAAAGGAACGGAAAGGCATCTGTGCTCGTGGATCGGAAGGCTTACTGTTGTAAGATGTCAGAACTACCCTAAGTCATCTTCAGGTTCAAGGAAATCCCTATGGAAATCCCAGGGACCTTTTTTTTGGAGAAATGGAAAATTCCACCCTAAAGAAGCAATCTTGAAAAAAAACTAAGTTGGAGGGCTCACTTTTCCTGATTTCAAAACTTACCACACACATGCACGTGCGTGTGCACACACACATATGCACACACACACACACACACACATGCGCACACACACCGAGTCATCAAACTGTGGTGCTGGCATGAAGGCAGACTGTGGACTGATGGACTAGCATCCAAGTTCCAGAAACTAACCCTCATCTATACGGTCAAGTAATTTTTGCCAAGACCATCCGACGGGGGAGGACAGTCTTTCCAACAGACGGTGCTGGGGAAATATGAGGGTCCACGTGCCGGGAAGGAAGCCGGACTTTCCCGTGATGCCATACATGACAATTCGCTCAAAATGGACCAAAACCAAAACATCAGAGCTTAAACTATAAAACTCTGAGAAGAAAGCGTAGGGGAAAGTTTCGCGCCATTGGGCTGGCAACGACTTCTTGGTTATGACACCGAAAGGACAGGCAACAAAATGGAAACTGTGGAAGCTGGACTATGTCACAGTGTGAACAAATGACGTTCTTTGTGCATCAAAGGACGCTGTCAACAGAGTGAGCAGGCAACCCACAGAACGGGAGAAAATATTTGCCAATCAGGTCTCTGATGAGGACTTCATGTCCAGAACATAGAGGGAACTCCCACGAGACCAGGTTGTCACAACCAGACACCCTGATCCGAAATGGGTAGAATATTGGGATGGCGGTTTCTCCAGGGAAGACGTCGTCGTTAGGGGAAAGCAGATCAGAGCCACGTGCGACGCCCCGGCACGCCTGCCCCAGTGGTCAGCCCCGGTGTAACACGAGGCGACGGTGTGGGACGCGGGCGCCCTCGTGCTCTGCCGGTGGGGCCTCGGGAAACAGTGCGTGGTTCCCCGGAGCACGAAACACAGAATGACCGTCCGACCCGGGGCGTGTGGGTGCGCACCCAAAACACTGGATGCGGGGACCCAGACAAATACTGGGCACCAGCGGTCGTGGGAGAATTATTTGCAAGAGCCCAAGGGTGCAGACAATCCCACTGTGGTCGGCAGGCCGTAGCGTGAACAAAACGTGGTGAAGACGCACGAGGGATATTGTTCCGCCTTGAAAAGGAAGGAGCTTCTCGCACGCAGAGAGCACGCAGATGAGCCTCGAGGACACTGCTCAGTGCAGGAAGCCGCCGCACAAGGACCGGTCCTGTGTGGACCCTTCTCGCAGGAGGTCCCTGGAGGAGTCAGATCCACAGACAGAAGGCAGAACGGGGAGTGCGGGGGCTGGGGGGCAGGTGGGGTGAGTGTCATTGGGGACAGGGTGTCCGTTTGGGAAGATGGAAAGGTTCTGGGGACGGATGCGGGTGACAGTTGCACAACCACGTGAGTGTGCGTGATGCCTGCTGGTTGCCGTGGTAACGCTCACATTGCCCCTATTTTACCACAATAAAGACAACGTACTGGGAGGAAAACCTTAGTTGAATTAAAACACTGGGGGAGCCCGGAACGATGAACAGCAAGTCAGCACGACAGCAAAATGTGGCCACGCGGGGAGGTGACGGGCCATGCGGTTGCGGAGGAGCCGAGCGCCCGTGGCGGGAAGCTGGCCCACGAGAGCCGCTGTGTTCTTGGTGGGACCCAGGCGGGGAGGGGGAGGCGCGGAGCGTCCAGGGGTAAATATATAGCTGCGTAGAGTTAAAAATATGGAACCCAAAACATTTAGCATGTTTTTGTAATTTCAGCTCCCCACCTCGGTTTGGAGGGATTTCAAAGGAACCTTGATGGGGTGCCCGGGGGGCTCAGTGGGTTGAGCGTCCGACTCTTGGTTTTGGCTCAGGTTGTGATCTCCCAGTCCTGAGAGCGAGCCCCGCGTCAGGCTCTGTGCTGACAGTGTGGAGCCTGCTTGAGACTCTCTCTCTCTCTCTCTCCCTCTCTCTCTCTCTCTCTCTCCCTGCTCTTTCCCCCTCCTCTCTCCCTCTCCTTCTGTCTCTGTCTCTCTCTTTCTCAAAATAAATAAAAAAGATAAATGAGAGTTGGTGAAGGAATAACACATTTCAAGGGAAATGTAAACTTCCTAAGGGGAATTAACACGTATTACGTGATGTTACATTTACAGAATTCATCCTCCCCGTTCCCGATCCTTCTTCTCGGACGCCAACTTGGCGCTGTTCACCCTGCGTTAGCAGATAGGAATTTTTGCACGGCGAGACTCTAAACGTTCATGCTTTCCTTTTAGTTTGTGTTGCCTTGAATTTTTATAACAGGCATGAACTATTTTAAAAATCTAGGTAACCTGTTTTTAAAAATATCTCTCTGGCTGATGCTTAGATCAGAAAATAAATTGCACAAAAAGAAAAAAAAGTAGGGTCTAATCTCATTGAAAACACAGAAGTAAAATTCTAAAAAAATATTAGCACATCGAATCTAGCAGGCTATTACAGCATTTAATACTTGTAAATCAATTGATAACATTGGTGTAACACACTCAATGAAAATATAGAAACAGGCTCGTGAATCATTCAGTACTGGTAAATTCCATCCCTGAGGAGAGCCAATCTGCATGATAAACACAGAGGAAACATCTTTAATTCGATAAAGGGTGTGGGCCAGCACCTCTGTCCTCCGTGGGCCCCCCGCTGAGATCAAGAACCTTGGGGCACTCTGGGAAGTCGTGGCTTTGGCTTCCACCAGCGTTTCTAGAACAAAAATGACGCAGCATGGGCATTCGGAGGGCGTCTGCAGTGGAGACCTTTACGCGGGATCCCAGCCCTGGCCTCGTGGCCACGTGGGAGCAGCGGCTTGTCCTCTCGTTGTTGGTACAGTTTTGAACTTGAGGCCTTTTAACACTCTTGAAAATTACTGAGGACCCGGAAGAGCCTTGTTTACGTGGCTCATACGTTTCAGTGTTTCCTGCGTTGGCGACGGAAGCTGAGTTCCACAAAGTTATCAATTCATTTCAAAAGAATTGTAAACCCAATACATCTTTTAAAAAATTTTTTTAATGTTTATTTGTTTTTGAGACAGAGAAAGAGCGTGAGCAGGGGAGGGGCAGAGAGAGAGGGAGACACAGAATCCGAAGCAGGCTCCAGGCTCTGAGCTGTCAGCACGGAGCCCGACGCAGGTTTGAACTCACAAACTGCGAGATCATGACCTGAGCCGAAGCCGGACGATCAACTGATTGAGCCTCCCCGGTGCCCCTGCGTCCACCTGTTTTATCAGAAAAGGTCTCACAATATTGAGAAGGCGTCCAGCTCGCGGTGGCAGAGGTGAGCTTTCCAAAATTCTAACTTCTGCCGAGAGCTCCACTGTTACCATTGACAAGGACCCGTCAGTGGTTTTCCTCGACGTGACAGGATCGCTGTATCCTTTCTGAGAAAACGTCTGCCACACGTCCGAGGCCGAGCGGTGGGAACCTGTGCCTGTCAGTCACGCACCAGGCGCGACGCTCCTCCAAGGCACAAGCCGCTGGCCGCTGGGGTGCCCGGGGACGTGTCCCCGAGGCCGTCGCCACGTGAGTGGCAGAAGGCCTCCGTGTGCCACCCGGCGGCCCTCGCGGCCTTGCAGGGGTGCACGCTGGGGTGGAGGCAGCGTTTTTCTGCCTCGCGGAGCCCTGGGCCCAGGGTGGCATGTCCCCGCTGCACGCCCTGCAGAGCACATGGGCGCCTCTGTCTGGGCTCAGGCGCCCGCAGGCTCCCGCCGCTCATTTTCACATCCTCCCCGCGAGTGTCGCCTCATTGAAAAAGGCAAATGACATTGTCGTGGAGCCGGTTTTGGCCCCAGATGCCCCCCCAGCGTGGGCGGGTCTCACTGTCCACGGGAGGCGGGAACAAAAGGAAAGGCGGAGCTTTGGGATCCGGCTCTGCTCTGGGCTCCGGAGGACCAGGGCTCCGGGTCTCCAGCCTGCTGACCCCAGGTCGGGGGCTCGCGGGCCTCCATGGTCATGTGAGTCCATTCCTGGCACGAATCTCTTCTCTGTCTCTGAATCTCTGTCCCTGTGGATCCGTCTGCAGAGCCCGGACTCAGACCCGTGGCATCTGGAGGAGGAGGGTGACTCCCTCTAGGTTTTGTTTGTATCTTTTTTCGAGGCTGTTTCGTGTGAGAGTGCATTTTACACGCGTCCCCCACAAGCCCAGACGGAGAATAAACCAACAGCTTCGGACTGCGCCCGTTCGACGCCCGCGTTAAGGAGGGGTCTGTGAGGGGCGTGGGGGGCTCCGGTCTCCCACCCCCAGGAGTGGCCATGTGTGTGGCCGAGGAGAGCCGGAGGCCACGGCAGAATAACGGGTCCGACCGTGGCAGCGGCTGCGGTGCGAGTTCCCTGGCGGGGGAACCGGCTCGGCTGAACCGCACGGCCCTCCCACCCCCGCGGCCGCCTTGGCCTCTGACCCCTGGCTCTGCGTGAGGTCTTAGAATCGCAGAGACGCCGGAAACTGGCTTTCCCTCCTGTTCCCTTTCCCGGGGTCCCTGGGAGCGTCTCTGGTGGACCCCGATGGAGCACAGCCGCGCTCCCGTGCGCGTGCGGAGGGCTCGGGTCCCACAGACGGCTGGCGAGCCCCAGGGAGGCAGAGCCGGGAAGCCGGCAGGCCCAGGCGGCCAGTGTCCTGGAAACCAGTCACATCCAGCAGCTCCCCAAACACCCGGCCTCACGGGACACGCACCCTCGGAGGCTCTCGAGACTTGTCGTTTCACTGAAATTCACTATCTTTTCAGTGTCACTGGAAGGTCACAGTGAGAGACGGTCAAGGTCGGGCCGGGGGGACTAGGGAGACTCTTCTCGTGGCTCTGTGTTCTCGTCCTGCTGAGGGGAGGGTGGGGCCCCAGGGAGAAGCTGGGGTGAGGTCGGGACACGTTTATTCGGAACGGGGGGTGGGGGAGGCAGGATGAGGATTGCTGGGGGCCGGGCTGCGGCTGGAGCGCCGTGTGCACCTGCCAACCGGCGGGTCCCTGTCCAGGTGGGCGCCGGGCTGCGGACCGGGACCCGGCTCCCCCGAGGTCAGTGGGTGCAGATCAGACGTGGGAATTGTCCCGTTGCTGAGGACCCTGAAAAGAGGCTTCGGTCCCTTTATGAGCCGGGGGCCAGGCCGGGCAGAGTGACTGAGTCAGTGGAGAAGGTGGCTCAGCCTGAGCCCTGGGCAGCAGCCGCTTGCGGAAATGGACGGGCACCCGGCCCAGCGTGGGGAGGGCGGCTTCCCGGGGACGCGCCAGGCAAGGCCTGAGGGTCGCACGGGGTGTGTGTGTGTGTGTGGCTGGAATCCGACTCCTTGGTCCTCATGGAGCCTCAGGGGACAGCGCCGCCGCCCGGGGGCAGCCCGGCAGGTGTCTGCGCCCTGCCTTCCACGCCGTCCGCCCCTCCGGCTGCACAGTGTGCGTTGGGCGGCCTGGCTGGGCCCCTCTTCCGTGTGTCCGCCTGGGGTCCACGGGCTCGGGGAGCTCTTGCTTGTCGTTTTCCCCCGGGACGTGGCCTCACCCGCATTGCTCACCCCGGCTGCCGGGTGATGCTGTCTGTCGTCGTCCACATGCCTGTCTGGGGAATGGGCTTTTGCCTCTGGTTCTCCAAAATGTTTCATTCCGGGGAAACGCGCAGCTTTTCTTCCTCTGGTTGTTTGGGGTCCAGGAGTCAGGGGTTCTGTGCCTCATGTGACGGGTGTGGCTGCGGACGCTTTGCCGGGCGGGGAGACAGCAGCGATGCCGTGGCCACCAGGCCGGGATCCTCGAAAACCCCGCGAACAGGCAGGTGCACCACTGTTGGTCTTTGCTGCATGACATGCGCGGGGGCAGCGACACCCCCCAGCTGGGCTCCGGGGCCCCGGGGGAGCCCCGCCCCCTTCCCTGGAGGTCTGCCATCGCCGGCTGCCCTGGGCACGACCTGGGGTCTGGTCCTGCTCCCTGGTCTCCTGTGGCCCTTGTCCACGAGGGAGTCATTACCCACGACAAACGGTGTCCAGCCGCACTGAGAAATGCCCACACGCCTGAGGGACAGGGGTCTCCGTGTCCCCTCCCAGGATGAGGACGCTGGGCCCTCAGGCCGAGGAGACCCCGTGGAACCGGTGAGTCTGACCCCGACCTGGCCCCGCCTAGTGCTTTCCTTCCTTTCCCTTTCTCGGTTTCTGAACGTGAAGCGTTACACCTCGTTGCCGACGGTGCGTGTTAGCGTTTATTACCACGGCTGGGCTTTTCTTAGCTAGAAAATCCCTCGGTGCCGAATACGGAAGATGAACCCTGACACTTGACACACTTGACGTCTGGGTGCTCGCTGGTGTCCAGGCTTCAGCCGAGGGCTGGGTTTAGGCCGAGTTTGGAAATTTAGCTTCACCCGAGGATACTTGCAGGCTCACCCCTATGACTGTAGGAACAGCCGCGGGGATCCGCGCCCCGTGCCGGTTTCCCCGACGGCAGCACCTTGCAGAGCTGAGGCCCAGTGCGGCCAGCACGTTGCCGTGGATACGGGACGTTCCATCCCGCAGGGAGGGCCTGTTCCCGCCCCCCCCCCCCCGAAATCCGTGCCTCCTCCATCCTGTCCTCAAGCCCACAGCCACATCTGCTCTCACTTCTGACTTCAGTCATGTCAGTGTTTCACGCGCGGGATCAGAGTCTGGAGCCTCCGGGACTGGCGGTCTTGGCCCCGCAAGTTCTCAGGAGATGGTCCAGGTGGCCGTGGGCACAAGTGGCTTGCTCCTTGCTACAGGCGGGACCCCACGGCGTGAAGGGCCCACGCTGCGCTAACCTCGCCTGCGGGAGGACATCTGGGCGGCTTCCGGTTCTCAGCAGTCATGACCAAGCCGCCGTGGACACTCCGGTGTCAGCTTTCGGGAGAACGTGTGTCATTTCTCTGGGATGGGCGCTCGGGGGTGGGGTCGCCGCGCTGGACGGAGGTTCTATTTTATGAGGAACCATCAGAGGGGCTGCACCGTGGCCCACTCCCACCGGCACGGGGGACTCGGTCTCTCCGTCCCCACCAGCGCTCCTGTGCCGGCCGTTCTGACCCGGGTGCGTGGCAGTGACGGTGGCTTCAACTCTCATCCCTCCAAGACTAGTGACGCCCTCCCTGCCGTCCGTCTTGGATTGTCTGCTTCCTCACTGCCGAGGTCTGAGAATTCTGGACGGATTCCAGATACTCGTCCTCAGTTGTCAACAAGTTTTCTCTCAGTCGATACTTTCTTTTCTTCCTCTCTGCAGATTTTAATCTTGATGGGGTCCGACTTACCAATTTCTCCTCTCCTGGGTCACGGTATCGTGGGGCGCACGGCTTAATTCACACTCCTGTTTCCTGTCCATCCAAATCCCGACTGCAAACCTGAGCAGACGCCTCAGGCTTGCGGATCCCCTGCGAGCCGAAGTGACACGTGAAATCCTCCAACCCAGAAGTTGCAAAGTTGTGACTGAAAACCGTGCTTTGTACCTGATTTGTCATTTAGAAAACAAACCGATGACCTCCGGTTAAATCTCCGCAGGCTTCAAGGACGATCTTTGGTGTCCTGCTCCTCCTGGCCTGGGGGAGCGCTGCAGTCCCGCCTCCCCTGACACGATGCCCGGTGGCCGTCCTGGTGGCGGTCCCACCTCCCCAGACAGCGCTGTGGGTTTGCTCCACTCACTGACCTCATCTGCTCCAATCGCTTGTCTCACCAGTGGGAAAACTGAGGCCCAGAGAGGTTAAGATGCTCCCTGGGGCACACACGCTGATGGACGCCAAGGGCAGAAGCATTCACCTCCCCACAGCAGAGAACAAGCTTCTCTATAAAGCTTCCTTCCCAGCTCAGTTGAATGCCCCCATGGATGGGAGGCTCACTGCCACAGCCTTTGCACTCTGAGTAGCTTTCTCTGTTGGGAAGTTTGGCTGTGACAACACTGAACAAAACGGAAGCATCTGCCCTTCCAATGCAATGTGTAAGCAAAGGGCTGATGCTATTTAAGCCTGTAAGAGGCAGCTGTCGTCACCCCAGTGCGATGTAGATCAGAATCTGGTCACGTGTCTCGAGAGCCTGAAGCATGCGTTTTCCCGGTCCCAGGGCAGATGGGAGCAAACTCCCGGCCATCCAAGCTGGCCATGATCAGCGGGTGCAGAAATGTGCATTTCAGCATGAAATGTGAGGGTCACGATGGTAAAATCTGGAAGGAAAACAGATATCCAAAAAGAGGAGACCATTTCAAGACCCATTTTTATATAGACCGTGGAACATCTGTAAGATAACTTTCCACCAGAATTAAACACGCATGTTCTACTGACGCGGGACGTGAACGCTCACAGCGCAGTGTGGGTGGAAAACTTATGGCCAAATGACACACACAGTCTCAGTTATACGTGAAAACGTAAACGTGTGGATGTGAAACGGATACGGGGAGGAAATATACGAGTATGAACATTTCTGGTGGGAAAACCTTTCACGTCGCTAAGAGCCGTGTCCCTCTCACGGACACGGACATGGGCGTTTGCCTGTCCGGAGCTGTTAGAGTTCATGCCCAGAGCACAGACCCTGTCTGCCCCGGCGCATCCTCCGCCACCCCCCAGAGGGAGACCGTGCCAGGCTTTCTGGGGCTCCACCCTGCCGGTGACCGCGGCCCTGCTCGGGGACAGTCGGGGGATGGGGTGAGTCCCCCCAGCCCAGGGTCACTGCTGGCCATTCTCTGCCCTCTGTGCAAATTTTGCTTATGACACTTTGATTTTATAAAGTACTCACCACTATTTTAAAAAGTAGTCAATCGTGTTTTATACTTCCTCCATTGTTTCTATATTTGATGATCTCCCAGAACTGTAGTCGTTTACATTTTGCTAGTTTTTCGGTTTTATTTAAAAACAATCAACTTTAGGGGCTCCCGGGTGGCTCAGTTGGTTGGCTCTTGATTTCGGCTCAGGTCATGATCCCAGGACTGTGGGATCGAGCCCACGCCGGGCTCTGTGCCTGCTTGGGATTCTCTCTCTCTCTCTCTCTCTCTCAAAATAAATAAACATTAAACAAAAGAATCCCTGTAAAAACACTCAACTTTAACAGGCTTTTTTGGTGTCTGAACAATAGAAGTAAGGCTGTCACTTTCCTTGTTATAACTGCCAAATGAGGCCACGTTCCGAGTCATGGGGGGGAAGGTGGAGCAGGAAATGTGTCTGGGAAACACGCCCCAAACCACGGGGGTCAACCTCCTGGACCCGCTTCCCCCAGAGCGCGTTCTTGTCACACTTGTTTTCAAGCCCACGGGTTACAGACACAGAGGAAATATGTTCGCTGACGTTGACTAGAAAAGTGCTTCACTGTGCAGCTGAAGTGATTTTGTGAGCTAACGAGGTGCGCGTCCCTCCCAAACGGCGCCCGAGAGAAACACACCTGCAGGAGCGGTTTGCTCAGGGCGAGGCGCGGGAGGGGCGTCTGAGGCAGCGCTGATAGGGGAGAGTCGAGGGCCTGCCGACGGCGTGCGATTTCAGGAATTTACTCAAGTGAGGATCACTGACTACCCGTCGGCAGGGGGAACGCACTCTGTACGGCACTGAGATTACTTAGGTTTTACAGCCGCGGGCTTGGAGGTACTGCTGTGCGCGTATCTAACCCGGACGGAGAGCGTCGTGCACCGTCCGTGGGGACAAGAGTTGACACACGGTGCTGGGAGCACGACAGGCCTTGCTTTGGGCAAACAGGACATTTATAAAGACACAGTGTTTGTTTTCCAGCAGGCTGCTCCCCGCTCTCAAGTTTTACCCGCGATAAATAGCCCGCTTTCCCAAGGAGGGGCAGGCTGGGGGCCGCAGGTGCCAGCGGCCTACAAGGCGGAGGGGCTGGGTCAGGTCGGACGTGGGTTCTGGGGAGGAAGAGGCACGTGCGCAGGGAGGGGGCAGCGATGGCGGTCTTGATTTTGCAGGCAGGTGATGGGGGTCTGGAGCTCACGGCAGCCGGCTGCACCGAGGACCCCGGGGAAAGCCCCCCCGGAGCCCACTTCCTTTGTGCCGTCACTTTGCAGCTGCCCTGAAAGGTATGGAGTCCACCTCCCCAATCTGGGATCTCCGATTGTCGTGGAGTGAGGGTGTGCCAGTCCTGACGCCAGGCCTCAAGAGGCCTCGTGCGTGTCTCTCACTGCCCGCCCCCCATGCAATGGAGCGGGCTGGGCTAGGCTGCTGCAGGATGAGAGCAAACAGGTGTCCCGGTCAAGGCCATCCTAGCCCAGCCTACAGCCAGCTGGCCACCAGACACGGGAGACAGCCCAGCTGCGGTCAGCAGAACCATGTGTCCCAACTCACAACTGACCATGGACACACGGGACCAGAATACACAGCTGACCTACGAACTTGAGAGCAATTATACACGTTTGTTATTTCAAGCCACTGAGTCAGGCATGTTTGTTACGTGGCGATAGCTCACTGATACAACCGCCTATTTCTACCAGCCTCGCGGTTAGGAGTGCGGGTCCGGCTAGTAGCGAAATACTTCAATGGTTCACCAGGAGGAAGAAGAAAGGAGAGAAGGGGAGTCTGGTTGTGGGGTTGCCGGGCTGCTCTCTCCGTGAGGGTGACTCGGCGGGGGGGGGGGCTGCCCTGGCTCCACGGGTGTAGACTTGCAGGGCTGAGAAGTGAGCAAAACCTTTTCTGGTGCTTGAATATCAGCAGATTCCGTTCACGCAGTGACAGCAGAGGAGGGAGAGAGGAAACTGCAATTTGGAAACTTAATTATATCTCTGGAAGAAATGTGTGCTTCTTAGAATGATTTTATTTAAAAAGCCTCAAAAAATAGAACCTATTTTTTCCCTATCTTGTGATTAATTCAAACCAAATAAAAGGAACCAGTAGACTCTTATTGACACCCTCTGGGGAGTTTTCATTTGCAATATCTGCAAACCTTGAAATCTCAATTTGTGTCAAATAAACTCGCACAGGTATAGCGCTGGGTTCCAGCGACAGCGTGTCACATTTTGTTCCATGTAAATGAATTACATACTCGATCATCGCAGTGTTATTCCATCTTCTAATCAAATTGCCAATCTGGTGGGTCCCAGACCTGTGGGCTCGATGGGGAAGGGACGGCCGTGTCCCCGGGGGGCCAGCTGTGCCCTGGGGGCACGGGGTGTCTGCAGATGCTGGCTGCCCAGCCCTGGCGAAATCAGGATGTAAATGCAGCTGAAAACGAGGGCGATTCAGCCCTCAGCCTCGGGCGTCGGACGTCCCTCGCTGGGCAAGGCGGCTCGGCCGTGTCTCCCCCTGCACAGCGGGTGTGTGTTAGTGCTTCCAAAGCAGTGAACGTGGCTGGTGTCTGACGGCTGGATGAGCAGCAGCAAGGTGGCGTCCCATCCTGGGACACTCGAGTCCCCAAGCTGACGATTGTATGTGTGTGTGTACAGGTACAAGTGCACAGGTGTGTACATGCAGGTATAGGTCTACGTGCACACGTGTGTATGTGTAGGTGCACATACACGCAAGTGCAGCACACACAAGTGCACACACATGCAAGTGCACAGGTGTGTACATGCAGGTATAGGTGCACGTGCACACGTGTGTATGTGTAGGTGCACACACACGCAAGTGCAGCTCCACATGCACACGTGCGTGCATGTAAGTACAGGTGCATGGCACACGTGTGTACATGTAAGTGCAGGTACATGCACACAGGTGTGTACATGTAATAAGTACCGGTGCACGTGCACAGGTGTGTACATGTAAGTACAGGTGCACAGGTGTGTACATGTAATATGGACAGCTGCACGTGCACAGGTGTGTACACATAATAAGGACAGGTGCACGTGCACACGTGTGTACATGTAATAAGTACCGGTGCACGTGCACAGGTGTGTACATATAAGTACAGGTACATTCGCACAGGTGTATACACATAAGCACAGGTGCACGTGCACATGTGTGTACATGTGTTTGTGAGGCATGTATAGTTGTCCTGGTTTGTCTCTGTGGGTGCATGTGTGCATGTGTGCATGGGTGCGTGTGTGCGTGTGTGCGTGTGTGCATGTGTAGCATATATGTGTACGGGTGTGATCTGTCACGCGCACATACGTGTGTTGCGTGTCAGTTTGTGTGCACACATGCACTGCACGTGTCTACGTGTGACCGAGTCAGCGTGTGCATCTGGGCATCAGCGTCCCCCACTTTGGGGTCCTCCAGGGGTCCTTGCCCTTCCTGGGGCCGCTCCTGAGTCCTGCCCTGGGGTCTCCCTCTCCCCAGCTCCACCGTCATCCCGGCTGAGGGTCCCCGTCTGTCTCCAAGCCCCCCGTGGCCTCTGCACCGACGCCCTCGGGGACCCACCCAGGGATGGGGGCCACCTCCTTGAGCCTGGGCCCCGGGAGTGGAGACGAGGCGCTGGAGGACCCGGGGAAGCAGGCCCGGCCGCTGGGAGTGCACTCCCCTCCTCCGCTGTCCTGGGCACGCTGCCCGGTCCCTGAAGACCCAGCAGGGACTCGACGGCCCCCTGGCCACGGCCGTGCGGGGAAGGTGCAAAACTATGTCAGGGAGAGAAGGTGACCGGGACTCGTTGGCGAGAGGCGCAGAGCGTGGGGTGCGGTCGACGGGTCAGGGTGGGCGCTGGGTGACTTGGGGGAACAGGGGTCACGCAGTGTGGCGACAGCGCATCAACCTCACACTGCTGCCTCTTCGAACCCCTTTGTACACGAATCATTTTATAAAACCGGGAATTTGAGACGGGGTCCTACTGACCCGCCAGGGAGAACCAGGAACCGTGGGTCCCCCAGGCCCCCTCCTCAAGGACCTGTGTGGCATCTGTGGGCTGGCTCACCTCTCCCGCCCTGCAGGGGGGCGTAGGGGGTACGGGGGGAACGGTGGGGGCGTGGTGGGGTGAAGACCGCGTAGGGGTGCAGTCGGGGGTGAGGCTGGTGTGGGTGGGGTGTGGGGGTGCAGGGCGGCGTGGGGGTGGGGCTGGCACGGAGGGCAGCGGTGCACACCTGCCCCGCACCCTGGGTCTCAGAGGCGAGCACCGGCCTCCAGGACGAGCAGCAGGCACGGCCGCCCGACCTCCAGGCCCCGGGGGCGCTTTGCCTTCCGGAGCCTCTTCGTCAGTATCTACGCGTCCGCGAGGAAAAGGATGATTTTCATGTCACATCTGAGAATCTTCGCCAAATTAAGAGCCAGCTTTTGGTTTTACCGATTTTCTCTCTTGTTCTTCTTTTCTCTAATTCATTGATTTCCTCTCTGATCTTTTTCTTTCCTGCGGGAAATTTTAATTCAATATGCTGGTCTTTCCGCTGCTTCCTGGCGGAGACAGCTGGGGTCCCGACTGGGCGTTTCTGCTCGGGAGCGTCCGTTCCCCGGGCCGTGGGCTCCCGTGCACGTGTGCAGTGGTGGCCCGCAGGCTCCGTGCGTCCGGGTGCGTCCCCGCCGGCCGAGCGCCCCGCTCTGACCCACGAATTACCCACGAGCGAGTTACGCAGGCCTCCCCAGACGTGAGGGTTTTCCAGGTGCGGAGCCCTCCTGGAGTCACCAGTCCTGGTCAGTGTGTCGGGAGGGCGTGCGTCCTGCTCTGGGGCAAGTTGTTGGACCGTGTTCAAGGGATTTTCGGTTCACTCACCGTCCCCGTTCCTGTGACGGTCGTGTCGGGTTCGACCTTCAGTGTGAATTTATCTGTTTACGTTTGAAATTGTATCAGATTTTCCTTCAGGCACAAACTCTCTCTGTGGCTGAGCAATGACCCTCTTCCTTTCCCGCTGTGGACAGGAGGACACTAGATTTGGGGGGTGGGGCTCGCCCGGGGTCGTGAGGGGCTGGGGACAGAGCCCAGCAAGGCCGCCCAGTGCAGGGGTGTGGGCGGGGGGTGGGGGGGCGGCCACAGACGGCAAGCAGTGCGCACCCTCGGGTCTGCTGCAGGCCGTCAGGTCATCTGCACGTGGCCACACCTGTGATTGAGTTCTGGCTGGAGTGACATTTCCACGTGTACGAGGGCCACAGAGGAAACCGAGCGTGTGAACAGCGTTTGCAACAGTCCCTGGGTGACTGACCAGTCGCGGGCCTCGAGGCCAGCACCGAATCCCTCGCTGCCCTGACTAGACGTGTCCCCTGACGTGTCCTCTGGCGTGTCCCCTGGCGTGTCCCCTGGCATGTCCCCTGATGTGTCCCCTGGCGTGTCCCCTGGCATGTCAGGAGTGGTGATGGTGACCCTGCTGTTTCCCACCAGACGACCGTGAGGTTGAAGAGAGGCCGTGTGTGATGTCTCGTCACATCGGCTAAGCGGGTGGAGGCGGAGAAGCCGGCCCGGAGCCTCTGCGCCGCGAGCAGGGCCACAGGAGGCGTGTCCTGGTCTCGGAGGGACTTGGCCAAGGGGCTTGTTGAGAGAGGATGGCCCACGTGGCCCATCTCCCACCACCTGGTCCCAGCAGCCAGTCGTGGGCTCCGTGTCCCCGGCCGGGTCCCCCAAGAGCACACCTGTGTTCTGTGTCAGACGGCTCAGGGGGGCGTCCGTGGCCAGTGTGGCTCTCAGCCCACCACAGGGCCACGGCCAAGGGAGCCGGGCCAGGAGCCCGAGGCGGCGGGTGCTGTGCGTCGGGCACCAGCCGCGTGCCAGGCCTGCAGCCCCACCAGCTGTGGGGGGTGACCCCCGTCTCACCCTCGAGGAAGCCGTGGCTTAGCGACGTTACCTGATGTCCCAGAAAACTAGCCGTCAGGACTTGGACCCGGGTGCCCTGACTCCAAAGTTCCTGCTCTTCACGCCGTGAGCCGAGGGTGGGGTCTGGGCAGGGGGCTCTGGAGGGGGGCAGCCGCACGGACGTGGTCGAGGAGCACTGTTGGGCCACGTTAGGCATCTGTCCCTCTGGGCGTCTCACGCTCCACCCTGTGTGGCCCTCGGGGGCCCCTGCAGCCTCCCGTCCCCCCTGGAGCACCTCCCGTCCCAGGCTGGGCTGCTGAGCCGCCCTCCCTCGGGCCACAGGGGCTGGTCCAGGAGCCTCGCGGGCCCCGAGCCGGACAGCGGTCCTTCTCCGGGGGAAGATCTGGTCAGAGGCCGTGTGGGGGGGCCCTCGCTGGTCTGTGGGGAAGCCTTTCAGGCCTTTCAGAGTGGGGGGAGGGGAGACCCCCCCCAGAGCCCAGGTGACAAGGCGTGTCCTCCGGACCGACAGCCAGAGCCAGTGCGCGCCCAGGGCAGCCCGAC
>CM053571.1:932559-973207 GCA_028646485.1 Cryptoprocta ferox
TTGTCTTCTGCTCTCCTGTAGATATTTTCTGGAAACTCTGCGTGTGCCAAAACCGAGGCACGGTGTCGGCCTGGGAACAGGTGCTGGGACACCGCAGGGCCAGCATGGGGGGAGGATGTGGGGGGCGCACAGGGGGGTGGATGTGGGGGGCGCACAGGGAGGCTGGCCCAGGAGGAGCCAGGACAAGACAGGAGGGAAGGTGGGTGTCATGAAGGGCGCCGTGTGACTGCATTCTGAAGGACCTGAGGTCTGGGTGGTCTGGGGCCACAGGGGACAGGCTCTGGGGGGTAGTTGGGGCCATTCGGCCAAGCACCTTGGAGGCCCTGTAGGGTTTGGGGCAATCATGGTTTTGTTCAGGTGGGCGGTCACCTCACCCCGTCTGCGTCTGCGCTGGGAATACACTGACGAGGCAGTGGGGTTGGGGGTGGGGGGGGGGAGGTGAGAAGACACAGACCGAGGGAAGCCCGTGTGGTGGGAGCCTTGTCCCTGCAGCAAACGCGCAGGGCTCGGTGCCTGAGAGTCGCCCCAGGACTGGACAGGTGTGGGCTCGGCCTTGGCGGCCCCCCTGAGACTCGGACAACGCGCCTGCCCGGCCCCTGGCCCCTCTGGCCACATCCACCGGGTCCACCTCTCCCTCCTCCGGGTCCTGGGCCGTCCCCTGACGCCTGCCCCTGCCCTGGGGCGGGGGGAGGGCTGTGCGCTCTTCCAGGAGACGACCAGTCCCCTCTCCAGCTCAGAGCAACGCGGCCGAGTACACACGACTCGCCGTGGGAAAGCCGCTGGCCTTCCGGCCCGAGCCGCGCCGTCCCCTCATGCTGCCGGGACAGGCTCGCTCGTCTCTTGTTTTCAAGTTTCCAGGCAAGTCGGAATGGCCTGTAGTTTCAATTTAAAATAATATCTGGGTCACATTTAAGTATCAAACATATGCTTCCTCCATCAGTGAGTCGGGAAGCTTTGACCCTTTCTTTTTTCTCTGCAGGAGTTTGTGTGAGATCGACATGATTTCTTCCCTAAATATTTAATTCACTGGTGAAGCCCCCTGGAGAAAATTTCTTTGAGGAAAGGTTTTAAATTGTGGACTCGATAAATCCGCTTTCATTTTTTTTCTTCTTCTTATGTCAGCTTTAGTGAGTTACCCAGAACATTTTCTGTTGTATGTGAATTTTCAAATCCACTGGCGCGGCACTTGTAAAATAATAGGGTTTGTAACCAGAGAAACGGCCCTGGTCTGGGTCTGGGGTGCTCTGGAGATACCCCAGGGCTTCTCCTTGAGATCTGCTGGCCTCAGCTCCTTGCCAGCTGCGCTTAGTTTAAAAATTTTTTAATGTTTATTTTTATTTTTGAGCGAGCGAGCGAGAGAGAGAGCAAGTGAGGGAGGGGCAGAGAGAGAGGGAGACACAGAATCCGAAGCAGCTCCAGGCTCTGAGCGGTCAGCACAGCGCCGCACGCGGGGCTCGAACCCACGAACCGTGAGATCGGGACCTGGGCTGAGCCCCCCAGGCGCCCCCAGCTCGCTCCTGATTGGAGGAACGGCAGACTCACGTCCGGCTTCCTCCACGGGAGAGGACGTGAGGGCAGCCTGTCCCTCCACCCCGGACGGAAGCCGTGCGGCCGTGGGGGTGCCCAGCCCCGTCCTGGCTGCCCCAGGAGGTGGTGGCAGCAGGAGTGAGCACAGATCAAGGGCAAGGGCAGGCGGACCCCCGTTCCCACTGAGCTGGTCCGTCCTCAGGGGTACAAGGCGCTCTTCCGGGCACAGGCGCCCCTCTTTCCAGGGAGCACAGCTCAGCGGCAGGTGGGGGGCGGGGGAGGAGAGGGGTGCAGGCGGTCTGGACCGGCGTCCCCGTGCTGGCGGAGGCCGCCTCGCTCCTAGAGAAAGCTCGGGCTCGGGGGCCCCGGAAGGAGGGCGGGGCGTGGAGGGCGGTGCCGCCCCCGCTGGGCCCCTGGGGGACCGCTCCCTGCAGGCGCCTGTGACACCCCCTCCGGGCGCGTCCCCTGCCCCCCGCCCTGCGGGACCACGGCAGTGACCGGTGAGGCCGTTCAGTGTGGATCGGGGCACCCTCTGGGTCGAGGCCCTGGGGCCCCGGCAGTGGTCGCCCAGACGGGGTCCCTGCCCTCCTTGTGCGGAGATAGTGAGCGAGTGAGCAACCTCGCGGCCGCTCGGGTTCGGAGGTCTGAATGCCGGGATGGGATTTCGTCATTTAATAGACCCTGCAACGGGCGCTGGAGGAAAGTTCTCGGTTCCCTGGTGTTTATGGGACCCGGGGGTGGGGGGGGGGGCTCACGCCCTCGGAGCCCTGGGAGCTGGCGGAGCGGGAGGTGATGCCCAGTGGTGACGTCTATGATCCTGCAATGCTTATCAGTACAAATTTGTTTTGCTTCAGTTAAAAATATGCACAATACGTCGTTACATTATAAAGGTGATGTGTGGTTTACTTAAAATAATGAGAAAAATGCATAAAATTAAAGTCATCTGTAGACCACCAACCAAAGAGAATTTCTGTTACACTTTGGTCGATGTCGTTCTGATATTTTCCTCCAGGAACATTTTTAATGCATAGATTTAATCGTATCCTAAAGGCATTTTGTAATTTTTAATGTAACATTTCATCGTTAGCACGTCCATGGAATTTTACCTCCCAGACAATGTCGCGCATACATCGCCGAGCGGACGGATATATAGTAATTTACCTATTTCTTTATTGCTGACATTGAAGCCGTTCTGAATCTTCATTTCGCAAATAAGAGAGCAATAAATATCTCCGAGCCCAATGGCCCCTTCCCACCATATTTTGGATTATTTTAGAAAGTGGATTAATGGGCGTAGGGATGGATCGGATTTGTTTTGTCAAGTCAGGTTCCCAGGGACAGCACCCCTCCTGCTCTGGGCAGGCACGTGGGCCCCCGCCGGACACCCTGAGCCACGGCTCTGGGACCCTTCCGGGTGTGGGTGGGGCCTGTCATCCGCGACCCTTGAACCTGGTTTCTTCTTTCTCCATCTTACTGCGGGTCCTCCTCCTGCACTTTCTAAGCTGAGCGCAAGCTCTCCTCCACGAGCTCCGATGTTCTTCTGCGTTTTTCATTCTCTTGGCCACTGGTCCTTAAGAGCCCCCAGGTCACGGCCACTGCGCGGCCCAGGTCCCTCTTTCCTGAACCTTTCATCTCTCCCGAATGTCCTCATTGTCAAATCAGCTACTTGGAATCTGTTGCTTGAAATCACGGCAGAGGTGTTTCTAGACAGATTGACTGAAAACGTTCTGGAAACAAATGGAAGCAAGTTGCACAGAGAAAAGAAACCAAGTGGGACAAACCCTCAGGAGGAGCCTGTTCCCTGTCAAAGATGCCGTCCTCGTGCTGGCTCGTGATGGTGACCGGCCGGGTGCTGCCTCGGCGCGCGTCAGCGTGCACATCACCCATCAATCACCCCCGACGGTGCGTGGGGACGGTGCGTTTCCGGTGACCACCGCGTGGCCGCTCACACCTGACCGTGTTTGTGGTTTGACGGGATGAGCATATGCCTTGCTGGCCAGTGGGGCCTTTGGAGATGAGGCCTTTGGAGATGAGGCCCCATTAATTATTCCGGGGACTCGGGGACAAACCGGGACAGAGCTGCCCGATTATGGAGCATCTGCTGTGTCCCGACCCTGCAGCGCCGAGCTCTGGCGGGAGGGCTCGCTCTCATCTTCACTCCGTGGATGCACCTGGCGTGACCAGATGGCGCCTGCCCTGAGCTTGGGAGCGGCGGGCAGCTTGGGGAGCTTCTGGACGGTAGCAGGAGGAAGGGCATTGGGGAGAGCAGGGAGGTCGTGGGGGCAGAGGGCGCGGCCCACCCGCGGAGTCTAGGAGCTTCCATCAGTGGAAGGGGTGGGTCCCGGGTTCGGGGTCTCCCGGGCTCACCCCTTTCCTTGGGGCCAAGCAGCACATACTTGTGCCCGCCTTCCGCACACGTGCCCCCCTTGCCTGCAGCCGGGATCTCCACGGGCGGCAACACCACTTCCTCAGGAGGGTGTCGCTGGCGAAAGTCGGTCCGTGTGCAAGGACTTCCCTCCAGCCTTTCCCGCTGCCCCCGGCCTGGTCTCCTGAGGAACCCTTGAGAAAAATTCAGAATTTTCTATAAGTCACTGATGTGTGTGTTAAATCGTGTCTCGTATACTCAAAACAGCAATCACATTTCTCCACAGAAATACATTTTTGTGCTAAACAAGTAAACCTCGGCGTGGGAGGGGTGCGCGGGCAGCAAGGGCACTCGGGTCAGTGGTGTCTCCGGAGCTCCGGCCCCATGACCGCAGCTGTGACTGTGTAATTGCCGGGGAAGTTGTGAGGCGTTTGTGGGCACAGACGGGGCTGCATTTCCTGAGTCAGGTTGCCATCGATTTATCTGGCGACAAGTCACCTACAAGGAGAACTTAGAAGAGCAGCCGTCTCTGGCTCCGGGCCCAGCAGGGGCTACTGAGGTCCAGAACCCGCCGGAGCGAGGGGCTGGATTCTGGTCCCCGAGGCCAAGCGCAGGCAGGGGGCAAGGCTCCTGCAGCCCAGCCTACTTCCCAGCAGCGCGGGCGTGGAGGCCACGGTCGCAGCCTGAGAATCCTGTGGTTGCCATGGACTGGCACCTGTGGGTCACTCACGCCTGCCCCCAAATGACAGGAACCTGTGGGTCACTCACGCCTGCCCCCAAATGACAGGAACCTGTGGGTCACTCACACATGTCCCCAAATGACCAGAACCTGTGGGTCACTCACGCCTGTCCCCAAATGACCAGAACCTGTGGATCACTCACACATGTCCCCAGATGACCAGAACCTGTGGGTCACTCACACCTGCCCCCAAATGACAGGAACCTGTGGATCACTCACACATGTCCCCAAATGACCAGAACCTGTGGGTCACTCACGCCTGTCCCCAAATGACGGGAACCTGTGGGTCACTCACATATGTCCCCAAATGACCAGAACCTGTAGGTCACTCACACCTGTCCCCAAATGCTGTTTTGGGCCCCCCAGCATCTCAGAACCACAGGCCACAAGTCCCATGACCCCTGGGCCACAGAAAGAATGGGCCTTGCACCGACCCACAGACTTCTGCTCTCGGCCTGGAGGGAGGGCCCGGGCGGTGGTGGGATGGAGTCACCGTGGGAGGCACAGGGGGGCAGAGGGGACGGAGGTGACTAATGGGTCCCGGTAAGATTGTCCTGACTGTGCCCCAGCCCCGGGCTGCCAGAATCCCCCCACCACGGCCTTGTCACTTTGCTCAGCCGCACGGCTTTTGTGGCACTAGCCCTGGGCAGTTTCCTCCCTGTGTGTCACCTGTCACCTTCCTGCTGCATCCCCAGGCCCCGGGCTGCTCCTGGCGCACTGTGTGCCTTCAGAGATGCCCGCCTGGTCAGCGGGCCCCTGACCACGAGGGTCTGATGCTGGAGGCCCACCCCGACCGGGGGTCCCCTATGGGCGTCCAGCCCAGGCCGGGGGGCCGGGTCATCCTGGGGCGGGGGAAGGCAGGCACATGGATGGCAGACAGTGGGCGGCCCCGCCCATCCCTGTGGGCACAGGCCGGCCAGGGGAGCCCCCTGACCTAGGCCATCCCCTGCAGCCGTGGGGCTGAGCTCCGAGCTCCAGCCGCATCTCGTGCTGATGCCTGGGTCGTCTGGGGTCGAGCTGGGCAGTGGGGGGCCCTGGGGCTCGGGAAGGTGCTGTTAGCAGTGCTGCTTTCCTGCAGGGTGAGGGGCTCTCACCTCTGGTGTCCACGGCGGCCCCACCAGCCCCGTGGGTCAGGGAGGGCTTTGCCCCCTGCTGTGTGCCCTTGTCCCTGAGCCAGAGGAAGTGGGGGGGGGCATCTGGGGAGAAGCAGCTGTGTCGTCTGACCGATTGTGTCTGAGTCCGAGTCCCCATTTCCCCACGGCTCCTGGCCGGCCGGGAAGAACGTCTGTGCAGAGAGACCAACCCACGGAGCTCAAGCCTGCCTGGGCCACGCCGCTGTGGGGGTGAGCGTGCGCGGACCAGCCACTCTCTCTTTAACCAAGTGGCCGAGCGCAGCCCAGTGGGCAGGATGGCCTGGGGCTCGCTCAGGTGGGGGGTGTGGTCTGAGTGAGGAGGACCCGGGCCGGGGGATGTGCACTTGGCCCACTCGGGTGGCGGCCCCGCCTGGCCTTCCAGCCTGTGTCCCTCAGGCCCCGCGCAGCTCCGCCCGGGGCACCCGCGCCCTCCCGGGACCCTGTGGGGAGCGGGACAGGCCCTGAGCAGCTCCGGGAGCCACCGTCTTTGGGCAGGAATATGGAAAATTCATTATGTCCATGATGAAAGGAGATTGATTTTTCCGCAGCTTCCGGAGATGCTTATAATTGAGTTTGCTGGCCCCGTGCTTCCGACAGATGCTCGCTTAGAAAACTTTCCCAGTTTTTAGCTGTGTTTTTTCCTTTTTTTGGTGGGAGGAGGCGGAGGCTTGTTCTAATCCAATGTTGCAGAGGAGCGGCTGGGACCAAGCCCGGCAGGGGTAGGGGGTGGGAGCCTGCTCTTCCTTTTCCCGCAGCCACCTGTGCCCCCACCCCTCCCGAGACCTTCCCCTCGGCCACTAGAGCCGCCTGCCCTGCCATTGAGGCCGGTGACCCGGGATCACCAACCTCAAGGCCTGCTAAGGGCAAGAGTTACCGCAGTGCACCAAGGATGTCAGGCAGGCAGGGAGGTGGCCGAGGAGGGGGCTGCGCTCCGGCTGGGAGGAGCAGACGGTCGGGGGGAGAGGCCTCGAGGTCCAGGGTGTCCAGGTGGCAGGCAGAGGGGACGTATGAATAAAACAGGCACCGAAGGACCAATATCACGTGGTTCTACCCACATGAGGTCCCTCGATTGGTCACATTCTTAGAGTGGGATCAAGGTTCCAGGACGGCTGGGGCTTCTGTTTGGTCATGAAAAAGTTTAGAAATTAGCACAGTTGCACAACATTGTGAATGTAATTAATGGCATTGAATTGTACGTTTGAAATGGTAAATTTTACGTTATATATACTCTACTATTAAAAAAAATCTCAGGGAGCCTGGGGGCTCAGTCGGTTAAGTGTCCGACTTTGGCTCAGGTCATGATCTCGCGGTTGGTGAGTTCGAGCCCTGTGTCAGGCTGTGTGCTGACAGCTTGGAGCCTGGAGCTGCTTCACGTTCTGTGTCTCCTTCTCTCTCTGCCCCTCCCCCACTCGTATTCTGTCTCTCTCTCTCTCAAAAATAAATAAACATTAAAAAATTAAAAAAAATCTCCACAAGGATTCCAATTTGAAGCCAGGGTGGAAGAATGTCAGGTCATATGTGAGAATGAGTAACTGATTCAAGGTGACAGCCCCCTCAGGAGAGAGGTGGGGTTCATGGGGTTCCGAAGGAATGATGCCCCACGAAAGAGCATCTCATTTTCAGGGGTTCAGATCATCCGGATAAGCCTCATGGGTTCTAATTCCCACATATATAAATATGCCTCCTGCCTGACTGCCTTCCAGCTCCTCCCCTGCCCACAAACAGGAATGTTGACAATGATATAATTAATTTTTTAAATGTGTTATTTATTTTTGAGAGGGAAGAGGGGCAGAGAGAGAGAGAGAGAGAGAGAGACAGAATCTGAAGCAGCTCCAGGCTCCCAGCTGTCAGCACAGAGCCCGACGCGGGGCTTGAACCTACGAACCGTGAGATCATGACCTGAGCCGAAGTCGGACGCTTAATCAACTGAGCCACCCAGGTGTCCCAACGATGATATCATTAACACACACACACACACACACAAACACAAATACATAAATACATAAAAATATTACACTTTACCAGACAGTAGAGTATCAAAAGGTAATTAGATTAAAAACAACTTCTCATCACCATCCGTGATGCAGAGGGGGAGGGATATCCTCAAAGTGCTGATAGGAAGAAACTGTCAACCAGGAACGCAATATCCAGCTAAAATACTCAAGAATGAGGGAAAAGCAAAGATAGTTTCAGGCCAAGACCAGGAGTTTGCTTTCCCTGAAAGAGCTTGAAAGGTTGTGTTTTAGAATGAAATGCCGGAAATGATCACGACTGAATGAACTGGTGAAGGTGATATGAGTCTCAGCCCCGGCGGACGGCAAGCAGGATGGTGGAGGGGTTTGTGCACGACGGATTTCTGTGTCTGGCAGTGTGGCAGATGAAGCACCCAGTGTGATCCTACCGAAAACAGTTACAAGAGCTGGATGTGGTACATTAACAAGATCTTTTCAGCTAGTCACCAAACAACCAGGCAGTAAGGAGCCCGCAGAGGCCAGGGCTGCAGGGCGAGTGGACATCGGGGAAGGATCGCGCTGAGCGCACACTGGGCTCTGGCGGCTGGCGTGCAGGTGCTGGTGAGGGGACAGAACGCAGGAAGAAATGTGTGATGTAAGTGTTTGTGCGGAAACGTGTGTGTGATTTTTTGTAAGTGGGCTTCATGTCCGGCGTGGGGCCCAGTGTGGGGCTCAAACTCGTGATCCTGAGATCAAGACCTGAGCTGAGATCAAGAGTCAGACACTTAACTGACTGAGCCACCCAGGCACCCCTCCTGTGTGTGACTTTTAATACCGCTGGCACTGAAAATAATGGGTAAGGAAGAGGTTGTTCAATAATTGAAGCTGGAGAAGTTGGTTAAAAATCTAGAAGAAGAAAGAAAAAGAATTCTTACCTCACTCCACACATAAAAAATCAGTTCCAGGTGGATTAAGGGCCTAATAGTAATATAAACATTTATAAAGTTTGCATAAGACAACATAAGAGAACACAGGATGACTATGGACTAAAAAATAACTTTTTAAAAACACGGTTTATTTAGTTTGATAGAGAGAAAGAGGGAGAGAGAGAATCCCAAGCAGGCTCCACGCTGTCAGCACAGAGCCCGACGCGGGGCTCAATCCCAAGAACTGTGAGATCGTGCCCTGAGCTGAAATCAAGAATTGGACACTTAACTGACTGAGCCCCCAGGCTGCCCCCTAAGAAGTGCTTTCTTAAACAACCCCCCAGAAGTGCAAACAAAAAGGAACAAAAATGACAAATTCTGCTACGTGAAGATTCATCGAAGACGCCATAAGTAACGGAACACAGGCCCCCAGCTGAGAGAAGGTACTCGCGGTGCACCCAGCTACCAAAAGATTGGTGTTCAGAATGTGTAACTAGCTGCTGCAAACCTGTGCGAAACAGACAAAGAAGACAAAAACGAAAACAAATTGAGATAAAAATGAGTGAAGGATTTGGGCCGGCCAGGCTGGCCAGAAGCTGCCGGCCTTCAGCCGAGCGCTGATTAAACCCTAGGCAGAAACGTTAGAGGCGTGGCGCCGCCGGCCCACGGTCTGACGAGCTCATGTCCTGGCGAGGGTGTCGGCCGGGTCGCCCTGGCCCCCGAGGGGGCTGAGCTCTGCTGGGGACACGTGTCCCTGAAAGCAGCTCCGCCACCTTCCCCTCGAGGCCCACGCGGAGGACAGAATGTGTACGTGTGCACGGTGGCCGTGCGCCAGGCCTGTCCCTGTGCATCGTCACCTGGGCACCTGCTGCACCTGTGGGAAGCCCTAGAGAACTCCCACACCGGGGGTGGGGGTGGGGCACGGGCGAGATTCTACCTCATGGCAAGTTTTGAAATTTTGCAAAAAATGAAAATAACCCAAGATGGTGGGATGCCGCACCGCCACGGAAGGGAGTGAACCAGACCTCGGGCTGATAGCGCAAAGCGGTGCGGCCCAGTGTGCCGCGAGGTCCGCTTACGTCGAGCTGGTGGCCAATCCAAGCAGCACATCGCTCAGGGGTCCTTGCAGCTGTGGAGAGATGACTTACAAAGCCAGGGGACGGGAGACAAAATTCACGATGGCGTTTCGCTAAGCGGTGGAAGCGGGCCACACGGGGTGCTTCAGGAATTCCGGTTTTCTGTTTTTGTTTTGTTTTTTAAGGCTGGTGGTAGGTATTCGCGTGTTCATTTACAGTTACTCTCTGACTCTGACATATAATCCAGCTGGTGTTTGTAGCTCCTGAGTGACGAGAGAATGGTAGGAACTTCAGTCCCACGTGTCAGTTAGCTGTTGCTGCGTCCCGTCAGCCCCGGAGCTGAGCGGCTTAAGCGGCCGTTTATCCGGCCCACTACGCACTGCACCAGGACCTTTAGTTGGACCTAGTGGGGAGGTTCCGATCTCAGCCGGACGCACCCACGCATCGCTGGCCAGAGGTCATTGGCTGGGGGTCGGGCTGGGAACTCACCAGGGTGCGTCTGCCTCGCTCCGCTGGCCGTGCAGCTGTGAGCCGGCCCTGATTCATGGGCCCGCCTGATTTTGGGGAGCGCTGCAAAGATTTATGACCATCTGTCACTCTCCCACGTGCCTGGAGCCAGGGGCGGGCAGGGGGTGTCCGGGTCTCCCCATGTTTGTGACTCACAGACTTTCTGGAAAGGGAGCCCCGGCCTCCCCCTTGATGAGCTGCCCCTGCGTAGACAGCCCAGAGCGGAGGAGAACGCGTTCTGTGGACTCCGAAGAACCCGCTGGTGTCCTTCTGGAGGGGAAGGCGCGCCGGTTGCCGATGTTGGCGGTGACGAGCCTCAGAAAGTTGCACAGATCACCCTCGAGTGGCAGCTTGACAAATGTCCTCTGTAGAGGAGTCCCCAGAAATGTCATTTGCCAAAACTCACATTAAATATTCTCCCAAGACAGATTTAAAATAACGTTGGGGGTAAAAGTCTAACTTGTACACAGACACGAACGTGACACCTGTGCCGGCTGGAATTACGTATTTGTGACAAATTCTCGTATAAAATTAGAGTCAGCGATGCTCTTGTAACCGGTTTGAACCTGTTCTCAGAGACCGTGTTTAGATTGTTCCCACAACGTGCCGTGTGAGGGAGATGGGCCCCTTCAGAGAACGACTCGGGGAGAGTTTTCCTCTGTTTAAACCCTGGGGCCGCTGCCGGGGGCTTTGGGATCCCCGGGATCGTGCGGGTGGCAGAGAGGAAAAGCGGGGACCCACCGTGGGGACACGCAGAGGCCCCGGACGCGGGTGAGAGGAGGTGCCGTGGCCCTTGCTGACCAGAGACTCGCAGGCCTCTGGTCACTTCTGTGGCTTCCGTGGCCTCATGAGCACAAGGTCACAGGCTTGACCTGAAGGGCGCTGCTCAGAGAAGACCTGCTCCAGCCTCCGACTGCCCCCGGGGAGCTGGTTCCAAAGGCAGGAGACGAAGACAGACACTCGGGACCCGGTGTGGCCGCCTGAGCTCCGCACCTGTCCTGGGACCGCCCTCCCTGTGGTGTTGACCGTCCGAGCCCATTGTGGGGCCTCCTCCCCGTGCCCACGGGGTCTCCTTCCTGTGCCCACGCTCCCTCCTCCCTGTGTCCATGGGGCCTCCCCCCTGTGTCCACGCTCCCTCCTCCCTGTGCCCATGGGGACTCCTCCCTCTGTCCACGCTCCTTCCTCCCTGTGTCCACGCTCCCTCCTCCTTGTGCCCATGCTCCCTCCTCCCTGTGTCCATGGGGCCTCCTCCCTGTGCCCACGCTCCCTCCTCCCTGTGCCCATGCTCCCTCCTCCCTGTGTCCATGGGGCCTCCTCCCTGTGTCCACGCTCCCTCCTCCCTGTGCCCATGCTCCCTCCTCCCTGTGCCCATGCTCCCTCCTCCCTGTGCCCATGGGGCCTCCTCCCTGTGCCCATGGCGCCTCCTCCCTGTGCCCATGCTCCCTCCTCCCTGTGCCCATGGGGCCTCCTCCCTGTGCCCACGGGGCCTCCTCCCTGTGCCCACGCTCCCTCCTCCCTGTGCCCACAGGGCCGAGGCGGAGCCCTGGACTCTCTCCCCTGTGGGGACACCAGTGCCATAGGCTCACGGCCACCCTGTGACCTCCTTTGACCTGAACTACGTCCTTACGGGCCTCATCTCCAAATACAGTCACTCGGGGCCTCAGGGCTCAGCGCACAGATTTTGAGGGGACACAGTTTAGTCGGTAACAAATGCAGCAAAGCTCACGGTGTCCTGCGGGTCCCGACAAACCCACAGACTCTCCTATCCCCCACCCCAGACTCGTGCGGAGCACCTCTGTCACCGTGAAAGTTACCTTCTCTGTCCCCCTGAAGCCAATCCCGCCCCCACCCCAAACCACCGACGGGTCTCCTGTTCCTACAGCTTTGCCCTTTCCGGAACTCCGTGTAAATGGGACCACACGATATGCAGCCTTGCGGGTCTGGCTGTCACTCAGCCAAATGCCTTTAAGGTCCACCCGGCTGCCGTGCGGTCGTGGCGCGTCCCTGCACCGGCGAGAGGGGTCGCTGTGCGGATGGAGCCCAGCCTGGTGTCCATTCTCCTGCGGAGGGACGTCTGGGGCCCCCAGTCTGGGCGGTCAGAACAGGGCTGCTGTGAGCGTCCGCGTGCAGGTTTCGTGGGGACACGTTTTCCATTTTCTTGAGCAAATATGAGAGTGGTTTCTGGGTTGACAGTAAGAAGCCGTCGGCCCACTTTCTGAATTGCACGTCCCACTGGCGGTGGATGGACGCGCTCCCCCACCAACGAGCCTCCAGCCTCTTTTCCTCGTTATGTCCTCGCGAGGAAGGGCTCTTCCTGGTCCCCCGGCGGGTTTGCTGGGGATCCTCGCAGAGACGGGCTCTGTTTCACGTGGCGAAATCTGGCCCCAGACCAGGCTCATTCCTTCACTGCCGGTGCTTTCGCTCCTGTGGGTCCCCGCTGTCTGCCTTCCCGTCGGAATAATGGAATTCTCCAGCCCCAGGCGGGGGATGGCAGGCCGTGGGTGGGGGCTGGGCTCAGCTTTGGGAGGACAGGGGAGGACAAGGGAGGACAGGGGAGGCGGCCAGGTGGCACCTTTGCTGACCCATTGTTGGGCCTTCCGGCTCCCTGGGCCCCCCATCATCAGGGAGCTGCTGCCTGACCTGCACCAGCCCCTTCTGCCCGCCAGGCATCCCAGAGAAGCTGCCGGCCGCCGCCCACCTCAGGGGAAAGCGCTCCCGGGTCCCCAGGGGAGGGGTGTCCTGTCAAGTGGGAAGCAAAGCTCAGTGGCCTTGGGCGGGGAACCCGGAAAGGGGACAGCCGGGGCGGGTGGCACACTTTTCACCATTGGAGGGGCAACTGCTTCTCACAGGCGTGGCCGGGCTGCCGTCAACTGCCACCGTGTGCGTTTGCCGAGCAGAGAGAGAGGCTGTCCCGGTGGGGCTGTGCTTCGGTCCCTGGAGGGGACAGAGCCGTGGCGAGGGAGGAGGTCGGGGAGGAGGCTGGGCTCCGGGTCACAGCAGACTAGGTTGTCCTGGGAGGGGACAGAGTGATAAAGTGGCCGGCTGTGCCCTGCACCAACTGGCTGGAGCAGCCGCCCCTCCCCATGGATAAGAATTCTTGTCCCCTGGAGTTTTTCTTCTGCTTCCAGAGAGCGGGGGACAAATTCAAGTAAGAATCTAATGAACTGAGGCTCGCTGCCCCCCAGACAAGGGACAAGCAGGCCAAGCCAATGGACAGTGGCTGGAGCAACCTGGGGGGTGAGGGGGCATCTCGGCCGGGGCCTGGAGGAAGGGGACAGGGCACGAGGTCCAGGGAGGAGGCCGCAGCCGGTCACCTTCTCGGAGAGGGACTTGGACCTCAGTCATGTTTGCTGCATGCTCTGTGCCCAGGGCTGCCGTGGAGACGGGGCTTGGACCCCGCCCGGCTGGCAGGGCCTGAGGGAATACTTTTCTGGAGGAGAGAGTGGATGAAGGGGGCACAGAGAGAGACACTTGTGACGTCCCAGGGCTCGGCCTGCGAGGCTGCATTTCGGAGCTGGCGGGAGTGAGGGAGACATGCTCCGAGAGGCCAGCTGGTCCCAACCCAGCACGTTCACGGGATCAGCCCCACGTGGCTGCCTCTCCGTGAGGGTGCCATCTGGGGGTGCAGCTGGGGTCTGTGGCGGGACCTGGGGGGCAGGAGGTGCGTTTGGGGGGTAGCCCCCTGCTGTCCCGTGTCCTCCGTGATTCTCCAAGGAGAACCTGTTAAAATGAAGGTCATGGAGCTGGGCGATGGGCAACTGGCCAGGACTAATCCCAGCTAGATGGGCGGCCAGTGGGGGGTCCAGACATCTGGTGAGCTCCTGGGGCCTCACCCCGGGGAGTGAGGTGTCAGGGCTCCCCAGAGGATTCAGGGAGTCTAGCCTCAGGCTCATAAACACTTTCTGCAAAGCTGAGAGCTCCCCAGAGAGTCAGCGTGAAGAAGTCAGAGATGAGGTTTCTGGGTGCTCAGCTGCCCTTGCACAGAAGGTTGGAAGGCTGGCAGCTCTGATCCCCACCTGCTCCGGGCAGGCAGTTGGCTCTCCTGCCCCGAGTTTGGGTCCCCAGGTGGAGGGGGCACTCCTCCCAGACAAGGGGGCTGGGAGGAGCCCCTCCCTCGGAGGGTGCCTGCCATCCTGTCCTGCGGTGTCCAGTGTTGCTGCCACGTTCTGCCTGGGTGTGGGCACCTGCCGGAGGTGGGGGTCGGGGAGGCTCAGTGACGTTGGGCTGGGTCTGCCAGCTGCCTTCTAGGTCATTGCATCGGCTGCTGTTTGGCCAAATCCCAGCGCTTCCTTCCTTCCACGGCCAAGTGGGCTGAGGGAGCTGTGTCCCCTCCACCAAGCTCTCTGACGGCTCCAGTAGCCTCTCCTGCCCATCAGGCTGCCCTCTTCCTCTGCACACAGCTAAAGGAAACCTCCCAATGACCACGTTACTCTGTCTCTCCACCTTATTTTCTCGTTTCCAAGGAAACAAGAAAGAAGAAATTAAAGAAAAGGGCAGAACTCAGTGAAATAAGGAGCTTGACAGCATCTCTTGGAACAATAATGAGGAAAAAACAAAACAAACTCAAAGCTATTTATGGAAAAACCAATCAGTAGACCGATGTTGCCAAGGCCACAGAAAAGGAGAGAAAGTGTAAATAAAATAGAGTGAAATTAAGTGGAATTACTAAAGGCCAAATAAGAATTATAAAATAATAAAAGGGTTTTAGGAGGAAGGCATGTTGATAAATTTGAAAATCTAGAGGAAAACCATTTCTAGAAATGGATGTACAAGTTTGGGAAGAAGAATCAGAGTCCTGGGACAGTGTGCCCTGAGGTGGTGCAGAGACCTCTCCCTGCAGGAAGCCTCCACTCTCTTACCCAACGTGGTACTGAATGTTCTGATAGGGCAAGAGAAAGAAATAAAAGACATATATATTGTAAATAAAAATATAAAACGGTCACTATTTTCAGATGACCTGATTGTCTACACAGAAAATCCCAAGAAATCTACAAAAACAAAGCAAAACAAAAACCAAACTAGAACAGATAAATGAGTTCAGCAAGGCAGCAGGAAACAAGATGAACGTACAAAAAGCAGTTCTATTTCTACACATTAGACACAAACATGAGGAAACTGAAATGAAACACACACTACCATTTACAACTGATCCAAAGAATATGAAATACTTAAGTATAAATCAATTAAACATGCCCAGGATCTACATGCTAAAAATTACAAAATGCTCATGAAAGAAACAAAGACCGAAATGAATGGAGAAACATACCATGTCCATGGATGGGAAGGCTCCAAAGGGAGAGTCAACTGTTCCCCAAACTGACCTATAGGTTTAATGCAATTCCTCCCCAAGTCTCAACAAGGTTTTCCTTGTAGACATAGACAAGCTTATTCTAGAATTGGTGCAGGAGGACTCAGTACCTACAATAGCTAAAGTAACACTGAAAAAGAAAAAAAGTGGGAAAAGCCACTCTACCACATTGTATATAGCAGTAATCAGGCAGCGGGGTATGTGCTGAGGGACAGCGACATAGATCAATGGGGCAGATGGAGAACTCAGAAATAGACCCACCTACATGCGCCCCAGGGACTTTGGTGCCAAAGCCATTCAGTGGAGGAAGGAGAGCCCTTCCACAGGTGCTGCTGCAGCGGTTGGACACCCATTCATGACCTAACCTGCACACCTGGTACAAAATTAACTCAGAATGGATCACACATCTACATATGGAACATAAACCTTTTAGAAAAAGGATAGGGGAACGTTTGGGACGCAGGGCTAGACAGAGGGTTCTTGGACTTGACGCAGATGTGAGGTCCATTAAGAAAGGAACGGATAAAATGGACCCCATCAAAGTTAGACACCTGTGCTGTGTGGATGACCCCGCGAAGAGGATGCGAAGACGAGCTCTGGGCTGGGAGAGAGGGTTTGAGCTGCCCGACCAAGGACTGCAGAAGGAACACATAAGGAGCCCTCGGACTCAACCTTACAAACCATCCGACCAGAAAATGGGTGAAAGACATGAACAGACATCTCACTGAAATGGATGCACAGAGGGTCAGCAGGCACAGGAAAAGGTGTCCGGCATCCTTAGCCATCAGGAGAACGCAAACTGAAGCCACAGTGAGATTTATGGCTAAAATAAACAGAAACGGTGAGGGCACCAGATGCCGGGGAGGATGCCGACGGACACAATCGGTCATATGCCGCTGGTGGTGCAGCCACTCGGGAAAAGAGTACGGCAGCTTCTTATAAAACAGAACCCACGACCGTCACACCTCCCAGCAATTACACGCGGGGGCATTTGGCCCAGAGAAAGGAAAACTTATGTTCACACAAAAAACTGCACAAATGTTCATAGCATTATAAAACTTTTTTTAATGTTTATTTATTTTTGAGACAGGGAGAGACAGACTGTGAGTTGGGCAGGGGCAGGGAGAGAGGGAGACACAGAATCCCAAGCAGGCTCCAGGCTCTGAGCTGTCAGCACAGAGCCCGACGTGGGGCTCAAACCCACGAACTGTGAGATCGTGACCTGAGCCGAAGTCGGACGCTTACCTGACTGAGCCACCAGGCGCCCCTGCTCACAGCAGTTTTATTTACAATAGCTGAAGCGTGGAGACAAGTGTCCTTCAATGGGCAAGGGGCTAGACTGTGGATGTCATGGAATATTACTCAGCAAAAAATAGGAGCAAACGCTTGACACAGGCAGCAATTTAGATAGATCCCAGGGGAATTACGTTGACCGAAAACAGGCAATCTCAAAGGATGACATACTGATGCAATTGTGTAATTCCACTTACTAAGCATTCCTGAAATGACAAAATCATAGATGTGGAATGGACCCGTCATTGCCGAGGGGAGGAAGCGGGGAGGGAGCCGACGTATCAGTGTCGTGGCCTGGGGGCGTACGCACGTGATGAACTGACACCGCTCCCCTCCCCCACCGCACCCCGGTGAGTACGTGGAGAACTTGGGAAAACGGAATCGAGTTAGTGGATTGTATCAATGCGGATTTCCTGGTTGTGATTTCGTACCATTCTCCATTCATTTCGGTCTTTGTTTCTTTCACGAGCATTTTGTAATTTTTAGCATGTAGATCCTGGGGATGTTTGATTGATTTATACTTAAGTATTTCATATCATACTGTGTGTGAATCTACCATTGTCTCAAAATAAAAAGTGAAAGAAGAAACCAAACCTAGATGATCTGACTAGCGAGATCCACCAAACGTTCAAGCAACAGTTAGTGCCGATGTTGTGCAGGTTGATCAGGAGATGGAAAAAGCCACGCCCTACTCATTTTGGACGGCGAGGGTGGTCTGGAGCAAGTTGCAGACAGATGAGGCTAATAAAGGAATAAAAATTTTTGGTGCATTTCACTGATGAGCCTAAACACAAAATTCCTAAGTAAAATGTTTGCTGACCAAATCCAAGAGATAATAGAAAACAGCTTGTCGGGGGCCAAGGATGCTTCAGTGTCATGTTAGGCACACGCGGGTCCCCACCACAGACAGGTCAGGCAGGGGGGTCTGCAGGCACCCAGGGACAAGGGTTGGCACTAATTCACGACACTAGCTCACAGGTGTTGTGGATTTAATTGTTTTCCACAGGAAAGCACTAGCACACTTCACCTCCCTGCCGGGCAAAGATCTGGCCTTGGGAACTTTCCGGGAAGCCTGGCTGTCCAGGCCCCACTTTCTGGTCACAAGAGCACCTGGGGCTTTCTTATCTTGGTCGTGCTGCTCTTGTCCGTGGACAGGAGACAAGGTGGCTTTTTGTTTAAAGTGCAGCTGCCTCTCCCCCGAACACCTGTTGGAGATGGTGCAGATGGTGGCCGAGTTTGCTTGGAGCGACTCAGACCACACCGCGGTGCTCACTTGCCTCCTGAGGCTGCGGGGGCGCAAAGGGGCTGATCCAGGCCAGCAAGGGGTGGTGGCCCAGGACGGCCTTCAAGTTCATCCACGTGGACCAGGCGCTACCCTCTTTCAGCTGCTCGATTCTGGTGCGGTCGGTGCCGATGGCGCGCATCTGGGTGGCGAACATGACCGTGGCAAAGAGGAAGCCCTTCAGGGCCACCAGGAGGAGGAAGACGGTGGAGGCGCGTGGCATCAGCGAGCTGTGTGAGTCTCAGTCCCCGCGAGGACTGTGCAGGGCAGGGACTGCGAGCAGCAGGAGGAGGTGCAGCGAGCCCAGCGCGGAGCAGGACGTGAAAAGCACCAAGTACTTCTGGTTGTCTTTGCCCGCGCAGCTGTTGACCCAGGGGCAGTGGTGGTCCCTCCTGCAGGTGCAGCGCCGCATACCGTGCAGTGTGCGCGCGCGGGCCGGGCACTGCGGCCGAGGGCAGAGCGGGGGCTGCCCGGGGCGGTGAGCGGCGTCCGCGCCAGGAAGGCCGCCGGGTGGAAGAGCGCGGCGTGGGCCAGGCGGTAGGCGGCGCCCCGCCCCCCTCGCCCCGCACCAGCACCCACGTGCCGGAGGTGCACGCGATGCCCAGGATGTGGCTCACGAACCACACGCGGTGCGTTCGCCCCGGGGCCTGGAGCGCGGGGACGTGGGCGGGCATCGCGGGCTCGGAGTCGAGCTGGACGGGCCCCTGCCCCACTGCACGTGCCTCCCGCTGTCTCTGTGCTGAGCCCGGCTGGCCTGGGGACCCTGCCGGAGACCCCTCAGTGTTCTAGAAAGTGCTGCAGACTGCGGCTTGTGAACGCGGAAAGGGGAGCCCAACGAGCCTTTGGGGAGAGGCTGGGCACTGGGCCTCCCCTGGGGGGGCAGTGGGCTTGCCTGGGGCCTTGCAGAAAACCTGGAAAACTGGGAGGAAGGAGTGCTTGGCGGGGGGGGAGTGGCAGGTGCTCCTCTGGGCATTAACTCACGAATCCTCACAACTCTGACAGGAAAAGCTTTCACTATCCCATTGTCAGATGGGGAAACTGAGGCACAGGGACATGAAATAAATGGCCTGTGGCAGGTCAGGATTCCACGCCTGCTGCTGGGGGCCGGACCCTGGTGAGGTCTGGGACGATGGTGGCAGGTGGCAGGAGTCTGCTCTCGGCCCTGCTCCGTGTCACCTGATGAGGGCTGCGGATGGCAGGGCCCGGCGCCCACCAGACCAGGAACAACCTCGAGGAACCATGCGGGGACACCGTGCCGACACCGAAGACAGCTCTCAAGTCCGTGTGAGAGCGGGTCCTTGAAAAGACAGCGCACAGAGCACAGCTCTTCGGTCCCCAAACACTGGCTGAGGCTGAGCTGCTGCTGAGCGTGAGCTGAAGGGACGCCGTCACTGCCCGTGGAGAGCGTGCACCGCCTGCGTTCGCGGGAGCACGGCGTGTGGACCAGTGGAGGGGACAGCACGCTGTGTGCGGGGCTGCGCGTCTCCCGTGGCTGCTTGCTGCAGGTCCAGCCGTGGAGCACGGCCAAGGTCGGGGGGAGGGACCTGTGTGTGGGGGGAGCACGGAGTGGGCCGGTTCCTTCCGGGCGGGGCTCTTACCCGACTCCCCATCGGCCGCTCCCCAGAGTCCGTGCAGCTTGGGAAACTCGAGTCTGGGGCCACAGTCGTATCGGGGACTGCATTTACGGGAGGCCCAGCTCGGCTGGTCCTGGGACAGGCCCTGTCTCCCGTGTCTAAAGCCTGTGTCACTGTCCCCACCAGCAGGTGTGGCAGCCCTCGCCCACTAAACACACACCTTTCAGCTCTAGCGGCCACATTTCCCGTGAAAGGTCCTCAGTGGCGCCGTGGCTTTGGGAAGGAGGCTGCAGGTGAACTTGGTGTCACCAGCGGCCCTGGTGGCAGCGTCATCGCTGACCCTGTGTGTTCCTGCCATTAGCCACGTGCGGGCCTCCCCGACTGCCGGGCCCCACGTCACGGACCCCAGTGTGTGCTGAGAACCATCGGCGAGGTTTTCAGTCCCAAGCTGTAAAATCAAAACCAACAGTTCATCCAAGTGTCCCCTGTCACATGGCCCCAAGAGGGACTCCGGGGACCTGGGCTTTGCTCCCGAAGGGAATCCTTTCTCGAGGTGGAAGTGCACTGGCGTCAGCTTCTGCACCATGATGGGTCCCCGTGCGGTCACACCTCCCGCCCCGTGGCTGCCCTCCTGTCCCTGTTCCCTGCACCCCTGTGGAGCCCCCCATGTGGAGCTGCTGTAAAGTGTTGTTTTAAATGTTTGTTTCCTGCTGTTCCTCACTCAGTGCAGAGCATGGCCGGGGTCCTTGGTGCTGGCGTGTCCTGTGACCCTGCTGAGCTCCCTGCTGCCTCAGGGGCCCGGGCTGAGGGGCTGGACCCGGAGTCTTCCGTTCGGACCCCGGCCGGGGTGGCCCTGGGGGTGCACAGGTCAGTTGGTGAAGGGGGTGCCCCTGCAGAAAGGAAAACTAAGGAAGATTCGGGGGTTCTCAGTCACGAGGGCCCGAGGCAGCCTGGGTTCTGGGTCCGAGGACGCTTGGGACCCAGGAGCACCCCCAGGCTCAGTCCTTTCTTCCCTCTGCCCCAGTGTCCCAGGTGGGGTGGGAGTGTCACGCTGCCCGGCTGCGGGCAAGGACGGTCCCTCCGATAACAGCCGGGTCTGCATCCAGGCGGGAGATGGGGGCGGGATGACAGTCCGAGCTCTGGCTGGAACCCTGTTTTGGGCATCGGTATCCCCCCAGCCCTGCGGCCCCATCCCAGCCCCGATGGGGGCCCCTGCCCAGGTGGAACCGGGGGTCAGGTGCGGCTGTTCGAGGAGCCCGGATGATCCCGTGGGAAGGTCGTCCCATTGGGTGACTGTCCCCAGGGTCACTGAGCCCTCTCCTCAGGTGGGGACACTGAGGCACGAGAGACACAGCTCCCCCAGGGGCACAGCGCTTGGACTTGGGTGTCCCCGTCACAAGGCCACACCCTGTTGTCATAGGGCCCGAGAAGGGGGGGAGCAGGTAGGGCCATCTCCGGGAGAGGAGGGGACGGGACTTGGGCCTTTTTAAAAAATTTTTTAAAATTTGTTTTTTTTGAGTAACACGGTGAACGCTCTAACCGCTTCGTCCACGTCCAGGACTCAGCAGTAGTGAAAACTCATGTTTATCTTCATGATTCTCTGCTTGAATGTTTCTGCCTTCAGGACGTTCCTGTTTTCCTATTACGACGTTTTGCTCATTTCTGACACGGGTGTGCTTTACGGTCTTGGACGCGTCACCGGTAACTGCAGCCCCAAAACATCGGTTAACGGTTCGTAAGAGAGCATCGCAGGCGTGTGATGTGTCACGCACGGTGTGTGGCGGGCCGGCGCCGGGCGCACAGCTCACACCAGCGGGCGAGGCCGGGGCGCAGAGGTGGTGTCCGCCACCCGCAGGCGACGTGCGGGCCAGGCGCCCCTGGGTCTGGTGGGGTATCGGGGGGCCTCAGGCGGGACGGCAAACCCGTACGAGCTGAGGGCCGGAGCGGGCGTGTGTGCCGCCCGGAAGTGGACATGAGATGCTCTGCGTTGGAGACCCTCACGGGCAGGAGGGGGGCGCGGGGGCCGCACTTGTGCGCTGCTCTAATCCATTTGATGAATAGCCACAACACCCCGGTTTTGAGAACAGCTTTGAATTCTTTTAAGAAGGGACCCCTGGGTTCCCTCCTACGTTTTCCAAGACCGGAAGTTCCTCAAACGTGCGCTGACCACACCATCTGTGTCTCTTTTGCTAAATGACGCAAAACCACCTCAAAAAGAAAGGAAAAGCCCCTGCTTGTCTCCCCTTCCCCTCCCCGCATTCACTGCGCCCGTGGTGCTGCACGTAAGTGGGGGCGTTCGGCCGAAAGGACACCCGTGTGTCTCGGTCACACCGACTCAGGACCCGAAGGGTGGGAACATGGTCGTGGCGGGTTAGTGTGTGCGAGGAGAGGGGAAAGCCTGTCCCAGCCCCCCCGTCTCGTGCGAACCCGGTGTAGACAGCGGCAGGTGCCCAGGCTGCGCCCCCGGCGGGACTGGTCCTGCAGCTCCGATAGAGGTAGTGGCTCAGATGCATCGCCGTGAAAACGCAGTAGCTTTTTTTTTTTTTTTTTTTTTTTAGAGAGGGTGCAAGTGGGTGAGGGCCAGAGAGAGAGAGAGAGAGAGAGAGAGAGAGAGAGAGAGAGAGGCTCCCCCAGGGCTCAAGCTCACTTGAGTCGGGGCTCGAACCCACGAAGTGTGAGGCCATGACCTGAGCCGACGAAGTCAGATGCTTAACGAGCGAGCCACCCAGGCGCCCAAAACCGCGGTACTTTCCACACGACGGTGCGGTCTTCATCCTCAGGCCTCCTGTCCCATCCGCGTGGTGGACACCAGGTCCCTGGTGGGCACCGGGAGCTCCTGTCCGTGGGTAGCCGGGCGCTCGGCGCGTGGGGCTTCCGGGGAGCGTTTGGCGTCGATCGAGGTGCAGCGTCCCTGCAGCGAACCAACGACCCTTCTGCACCTCCTCGAGCGCCCTGTGCCTTTGGCCTCCCACTGGGCCGCGTTCCCTCATCACCTCTGGTCCAGGGCGCTGACCTGCCTTCCCCTTTCCTGGGTGGGGTCACTGCTCACCATTCAGGCGCAGCGAGGGGAGGGAAGAAGTTATGTTTCCAGGAGACGCTCCGGTCCGGCTCCTCGTGGGGTCCGCGCGCCAGGCGGCGGGCGCACACTTCACACCGAGAGCCGGACTCGGGAGCCGGCGGTTCCGGCGGGAGCACCTCGCGAGCGGCACATGATGCCCCCTGACGGCGCGTGACAGCCTGAGCCCCGCCGGAAGCTCTTCGTGTCTCCACTAGCGCTGCCTCTGGGCCATGCGTGTGCGCGGCTGGGCCGTGGGGCTGCCGAGGAAGAGGCTGGAATTCCAGGCTAAGTAGAAAGGCCTGTCCAGGTCGACACGCCCCTCACGTGCCCAGACGTGGCCTCTGTTTTATGAGATGCCTGCACCCTCCTGCCTCGAGCACACACGTCTCTCTCTCCTGTGGAATCACTTCCTTGCGCTTGTCTGTCTGTCCGCCTGCCTGGACGCAGCCCCCGCTCCCTGTGAGTCCCGGACCCTCCGCACAATCACTGAAGACGTGGTAGCTCAATAAGCAGAATTCACTCTCTCACTGTCTGGAGCCCAAGTCGGAAACCCGGGTGCGCACAGGGCTGCGGCCTCTGGAGGCCGAGGGGGGCCCCTCCTGCCTGTGCGGGCCCGGGTGCACCAGGGCCTGGGGTGCCATCACCCCAGCCTCGGCCTTGGCCCCCCGTGGACCCTCCTCCCGTGTGAGGACACTTGTCACTGTGTTCATCTCGAGATCCTTAACTGACTGCATCTGCAAAGACCCCATTTCCAAATTAGGCCACATTCTGAGGTCCAGGTGGACATGAAATTCGGGGGGACCCCATTCAACCCCCACATTCCTCAACCCTCAACCGTGGGCTCAGTCTCCATGTTTCTGTGGCCAAACCCCTGGCTTCCCGGAGGGGCTGTGGGGTCGGCCCCTGAGGCTGGAAGACCCTTTCTACAGGGAAGCCCCGGGGGCCGACACGGCCTCACTTCAGGGCTGCTCTGATCTCGACGTCCACACAGCTGGGGCTCCGGGCGCGCGCGTGCGGGCTCCTCTCCTTTGTTTTCGTTAAAAATAGTCGAAGCCAAAGCGGATGCCCGTCGTCCCCGGCGGGTGCCGTGTGGGGCTGGGCTCCTCGGCTCTCCGCCGTTTCCACACCTGATTGACCCGGGAGCCTCCAGAGGGACTGGGGACTTCCCGGGGGGGCCCTGAGTTCTCTGCCGCTGCACCGTTCTCCGTGATGGCTGCGTCCGCTGGGGTGGGCCGCCTTCCTGAGGTGTCCCCAGGCCTGGCGGAGCCTCGGGGGGGGGCGCGCTTCCTGGGGGCTCCGTCTCAGACACCCCTGAAGTCTTCCCTTACGTGCCCTCTCCAGGAATGTGGGCCGCGGCGCAGGGGCCCCCCCAGGCATCTTCTGTCCCCAAGCAGTGTTTGACTTGGGTTCCCCACAGAAGAGCCTGTTACCCAGCCCAGGGCGGCACAGGGGGGCCCCACTGTGGTTTGAATTAATTACAAGTCAGGGAATTCGGGGGTGCAGCCTCGTCTTGTGCCAGAGGTGGAGAGGCTCTTCCCGCCAGGACCTGGGCTGGTGCCCCTGTTTCCCTCCCTCCTGGCACATCAGAGCCCCCGGGAACGGGGAGGCCCGGCCTGCACCTGGCTCTTTCCGCCAACTCGGGGAGCCACCACCGCCCCGGTGCCCCGGCGTGTCTCCCAGTGACACAAACCCCCAGGGCCAAGCGCACGTGGCTCTGTCCCCCTGGCGCCTTGTCAGTACCGACAAGGACGGGTCCCCCGGAGCTGGTTCAGGGCCAGCTGGCCAACCCTTGGCGATGCGGGCGGGGGCCCCTCCATCCCCCCTGCCCTGTGGGGCTCACCTTCCGGGTGCGCCCTCCCCCGGTGAAGATTCCAGCAAACCTGACACTGTGCTGGGCCCTCGGGATGTGTCAGCGGAACGGAACTTTCCAGAACGTGTTTACAGTTCCCAGGTCTGCGAGACGGGGTGTCCCTGTGTGGGCGCCAGGCCGAGTCCTCCACCCGCCAGCCAGGTGTGCCCGTGCCTGCTGACTGCCAGGAGCTCCTTTAGGTTTGAAAGAGCAAACAACTTTACATCACATTCTATTTCCTACAAAATGTTTATGTCAGAACGAACGCGGTACCTGCCCCCCACCCCGTTTGTCTGGGAACCACCTGCGCGGAAGGTGGGGCCCATGAGCCAGGTGGGCGCTCAGCTGGCGGTTTCTGGCGCCTTCTCGGTGCCTCCTTCCTCAGAACCCGCGGGGTCAGCCTCAGGACCGCGTGCAGCCGACCCCCTACCTTCTCCTGCTGTGGCCTCGCCAAGCTTGGAAGCTTTCGATTTTCCAAAGTGAGAGCCCGTCTCTCCACACACGGGCAACGGTTAGAGCGACAGCGAGCGCGGAGATCCCGGAATGAGTCAGGGAGACGTAGCAGCCAGGAGGGCGGCCGGGGCCTGGGTGTGTGTGGGCACCAGGGTCTACTTCCTTCCCACCGCGATTCACTGCACGCTCGCCCTGGTTGCGTCCGGGTAATGACGAGGAGCAACGGAACCACAGCTCACAGGCCGCCCGGCCCCCGGCCGCTCTGCCCAGAGGCCTAATGATGCTCATCCCAACACCTGCGAGCCCGTCGTTGTCTCCCAAACAGAACATTCTGGAGCGATAAAGTGTTTCCAGGGGTCTTGGGGGGTCCGTTAGAACCGCTCTCCCCAAGCCAAGACGGAGAGCTAGATTTTGGCATCGGAATGGGTCTGAATGGCCCGTCATGACTCACCGAGAACAGGGCAGTTTGGAACAGAGGCCCTGGACAGCCGCTGGGATTACGGATCGGCGCGCGCAGGTTTGGCAGGGACTGGAGGGCGCCCTGGTCCGGTTAGCTCTTCCCGCACTTACGGGCCAACGGGCTGCGAGGTACGTAAGGTGGATCTCCACGCCCCTCGTCAGCAGGGACACGTCCACCCAGAGGGGCCGGCCGCGTGCCCGGGGAGCTGTGGGCACGGTCCTGCCCGGGACGCGCGCCGGCCCCCGGTGTGGGGGGCGTGTCGGTGCAGGGGCTGCCCTGGCTGGGGGGGCCCTCTGTGCGGGGCTCCTTCTGCCCTTTCTGCGAGGCCTCAGAGAGCCACACTTGGACCCACGTTGGCCTATGCGGGACTTATCTTGTACTTGACCTGCTTTCCTCCTGGTGGTCCTGGCCAGACCACCCCCGTCTCCGGATCCCGTGTGGCCATCTTGTTTCCTCTTCCAGGAGCCTTCTGGTCCCCCCTGTGTGACGTGAGGGGGTGGCGGCCAGGCTGGGTGGGGCGTGTGTGTGCGTGCGACCCGGGGCCTGGGCTGCCCAGGGCTCTGGGGCAACGAGGTCTCGGGGCCCTGCTGGAGCACACGGCCATCCCCGGGCTCCGACCCTGCTGTCCCCAGTGGGGCCCTCCCTTCAAGCCAGCCAGCCCCCCAGAAGCTGGGTCAGAACGAGTGGGGCCCAGGCTGAGCGCAAGGTGAGACCCGGTTGGCGGGTGGCTCGTGGGCTGGTTGGGTGGCTCTCCTCAGCTGCCACCAGTGGCGGCCATGGAGGCGGAGCCCGGAGGGCCATCGGGGCTGGGCTTCCCCACACCCCACAGCGGCCTCCTGCCCCTGCAGACCCGCGTGAGCCCTGGCGGCTCGCTGCGAACTCGGCTCTGACCCCAGGAGTGTCGTGCATTCCCTCCGCGGACCCTCGGGGTTGGGGAGGGGGCTGCTTAAAATGTGGTGGGTGCCTGGCAGAGACCCCTTATGGCTTTTTGAAACATTTTCTTTAAATTGTAAAATGTATCATAGCTATTAAAAAGTGCACAACTGAAAAAAATTCTATATTTTCAGTGTCAGCTTGTTTTTCTTAAACGGATCTTTTTATTTTTTGAGAGTGTGTGTGTGCACGCACACGTGCAAGTGGGGGAGGAGCGGGGGGCGGGGAGAGAATGTGAAGCAGGCTCCATGCCCAGCGCGGAACCTGACGCAGGGCTCAGTCTCACAACTGTGAGATCATTACCTGAACGGAAACAAGAGTCGGACGCTTAACCGACTGAGCCCCCCGGGCGCCCCTAGTGTCAGCTTGTTTTACTTATTCTTATTTTTTCTGCTTCATTGACTTATCATTGACAAAGAAAATTATAAGATATTTAACGTATATCATGATGTTTTGAAATACGAAAGAATTCTCCCCAACTCTCTAATTAGTATATCCATTACTTTATTATCTATCCACCCATCCATCCATCCACCAGTCCATCCCTCCCTCCCTTCCTCCCTCCCTCCATCCATCTATTTTCTTTGATTTTTGGTGAGACTGGTTAGGTTCTACTCTAGAAAAGTTCAACTGTACAATACAGTATAATCATCCACGGTTCTTATTTTTAAGCTATTTCATTTATCCACATTTTCCTTTGACATTTAGGGATTTTTCTTTGGGCTTTTGAAGGACTTCATTCTATCCTGAAGTCACAAAGATGTTTTTCCATCTTATCTTTTAAGAACTATAAAGTTTTGTCTTTTGTTTTTAGGTCTGTGGTTCAGGAAGATTGATTTTGGGGTATGGCGGTGGTTAGCAAACTGTAGCCCCTGGGCTAAATGTAGCCCTGTTATTGTTAATAAAGTTTTATTAGGACCCAGCCTGGCCAGAAGTTTCCACATGGCTGCTTACGTGTCTGCAGAGCTGAGTGGTGAGACAGAGGCCAGCCATGTGGCTTTGCCAAGGCTGAACTGGTTACTCTGGGGTCCTTTACGGGAAAGCTCTCCTGACCCCTCGGCCTGGCAGGGGTTGGGTCCGTGTCACGGTTCCTGCACGCGGATATCAGGTCCCCCCCCGCCCCCCCCCGCCACCGGGTCACTCACTGACCTGCGCCCCCTGGCGGCTCTCAGCCTCCACCCCTCTCACGTGTTGGTGGTGTTCTGGTTCTGGTCACTCCGGTTTCACTGACCTCTGTCTAACCCGGTCCGAACCACTGTGGTTTCATGGCCAAGTCTTGATGCCCGCCTGCAACTGTCAATTAGGATTCCTCAAGCACGCTTTAACCATTCCTGACCTTGCACTTGCATGTGAATCTTAGATCCGTCTTGCCACGGTCCACAAATCGCAGATGGTTTGGGGGGGTTGACGTCTTTACAGCATTGGCTTTTCCAATCCGTGAATCTGGGTATTCCTCTAAGCACGCTGCTCTTCTGAAATGCGCCTCTGCCCTAAACTTCTCTGGATGTGTCAGGACTTCCTTTGTTAGATGGACTCGCAGGTCTCAAGCATGTTAACGTGTTCTTGTAAATGGTTCCTTTTTAAAATGTTCATGTTCTAGGTGTTTATGAATGTGGAAATAACCGATTTTCTTCTTGCGGTCTTGCTAACCAACCTCACTAATTCCTACAGTTTATCTGTAGTTAATTGCTCTTGTCCGTGAGCAGGTACCGTCCCGGCTTCCTTTTCAATCCTTGTCCTTTGTTCCCCCGTTTTTCCTTTTTCTCCTCTGGCCCTCGTGCGGGCGGCAGCGATGGAAACAGGGATCTGACGTTCTCTTCATCTCAGAGATGTCTCATCGCCTCGCAGCCGAGTGTGATGTCTTGGGTAATCAGAGTTATCCTGTGTTCTTAATTAACTGAAGTTTTAAAAATCTTGTTTTGAATGAATGCTGGATTTTTATTTTTATGTATGTATTTTTTATTTGTTTTTAATGCTGGATTTTAAAATTTCTTTCTCTGTATGTATTGATCTGGCAAATGCTTATCCTCATTTTATCTGTCATGGGGTCACATCGGTGCTCTCTTCTATGTGAGACCTCGAATTTCTGGGACAAATCCATGTGACATGAAGTCTTAGCCTATTATTTATTCATTCATTTATTTAATTTATTAAGAACTTTTTTTAATGTTTATTTATTTTCAAGAGAGAAAGACAGAGACAGGAGAGACAGGGGAGGGACAGAGAGAGAGGGAGACTGAATCTGAAGCAGCTCCAGGCTCTGAGCTGTCAGCACAGAGCCCGACGCGGGGCTCGAACCTACAAGCTGCAAGATCATGACTTGAGCCAAAGTCGGATGCTTAACAGACTGAGCCACCCAGGGGCTCCTGGTAAATTTGGTTTGATTTTGATTTGCTTATGGTTTTCATGTCTACGTTTATGGGGATTGGCCTGAAATTTTCCTTTTAAAAACTCTCTTGAAAAGGTTTGGTTGGGGCGCCCGGGTGGCTCAGTCGGTTGAGCGTCTGACTTTGGCTCAGGTCGTGACCTCACGGTTCGTGGGTTCAGGCCCCGCGTCGGGCTCTGTGCTGACAGCTCGGAGCCTGGAGCTGCTTCGGATTCTGTGTCTCCCTCTCTCTCTGCCCCTCCCCCGTTCACACTCGGTCTTTCAAAAATGAATAAATGTAAAAAAATAAAAAAATAAAAAGGTTCCTGGCATGAAATCACGCTAGCCCCGTGAGAACCTCTGGGGTGTTCCTTCTCTTTCTGATCCGTGGGAAATCTGTGCCGGGCCAGGTAGGACTCGCTGTGAAGCCACGTGGGCCCTTGGAGGAAGGTCTCGGTTCTGTTTCAGGGTGGATTTTGCCAATGACGGTGGGGCTCTCGGCTCTATTGCTTCTTGAAGACTTTTTTCTCTAAGAATTTGTCTGAATTTCAGACAAAGTTTGTAAGAAATTTCATCTGAATTTTCAAATTTATTGGCCAGGGGCGCCTGCGTGGCTCAGTCGGTTAAGTGTCCGACTTTGGCTCAGGTCATGATCTCACAGTTCTTGGGTTCGGGCCCCGCGTCGGGCTCTGTGCTGACAGCTCGGAGCCTGCCTGGGATTCTCTCCCTCTCTCACCCTCCCCAGCTTTCTCTCTCTTTCTATCAAAAATAAACAAATAAGCATTAAAAATACTTTATATCAAATTTATCGGCCATAAGTTGCTCACAGACATCTGCTCAGTGCCCCGAAAGCGGCTGTGATATTCCTTATGCTGGTTATCTGTAGTGTCTGTTTCACGTCTTGATTTTCCAGAAGTTTCCCAACTTTGTTCTGATCCTCTCTGCTGTATAGTTGTTTTCTAGTTTTGGATGCTGTGTCTATTTTTTCCCCTCTAAATGTTTCAGTTTATTTTGTTGTTTTGACTCCTGGAAACATCACTTCTGAGGCTGTGTTTACGGCCACGTTTCCTCGAAGGGCCACGTCAGCTGTACTGGCCACGTCTGACGTGTGGTATTTTCACCGTTTGTGGAGATGCTTACAGCTTAGGTCCTTTGTCTTCTGCTCTACGGATGGTTTCTCTGTTTGCAGCCTCCTCGGGCTCTGATTACTCCTGGCCTGAGCTCAGAGAACACCCTTCCTGTGACATCAGTGCCTGAGAAGCGTGGGAGCCGTTTCGTGGCCCGGCCTCGAGGCAGCTGTCATCCACATTTCGTGAGCGCTGAAAACAGTAGGTAGAGTGTGTGACCCTCCGTGTTCTATGCGCACATTCATTAGGTTATGTTTTTGATCACGACACTAAGTCTCTTAGATCCGCCCGCTGGTGCCCCTGGCGGCCGAGCCCCTCTCCTCAGGACCAGTGACCCCAAGAGAATGGGCAGTCGGGGCGGCGACATTCACTCCATAGGCATGAAGGGGGCGCGACTGATTGCAGGCCTCCGAGTTGAGTTGATCAGAGAACATTTGGCACAGGGCTGTTGATCATCTGCTGTGGGCTGGGCACCACGTGGGGTGGCACGGAGGATTGGGGGCCCCGGCCGGCCACCCCCTTCCCAGTCCCACTTGGGCTCTTTCTTGGGGGCCCTGACTGGCTGGGTTTGGGATTTGTTAACCTCAGTTTTGCCTGCTGGTCTGCTCTCCGAACCTCATGCCCCAGGGATTTCGTGTGAGACTTTGTGCCCAGGGTACCTGTCCGCTGACGACCAGGGACCCCGCTGGGCCTGGGGTCTGGCCGGGCGCACCCTGTGGGGTGGGGGCCGGCACCTCTGCAACAGGTGGGCCACCTGGGGGGGCGCTCCCATCGAGGAGGGGGTCCCTGGGCCCCTGGGGGGGCAGTGCCTGCGCGGCTGAGCTGGACGCCAGAGTCACCGGCTCAGGCGTGAAGAGAAGCAGCCCCTCCCATCAGAGCTCCGACATCTCAGGCCGAACAAATCAGGATCCGAGGGCGATGCCGTATTTTTGGACTTTCCCTTCTGGATGGCTGATCTTACGGGATGTTCACCCCCAGCGGGGATGCGGGCAGCTTCCCCCCGCCCCAGCCGCAGAGGAGGGTGGTGTAGAAAGAGCAGCGTGCCCGCTGCTGGCTGTCCTTTCTGGGTCGCTGGCTCTTCATCCCCCGCGCAAACTGGCTGGCACAGCAGGGTCGCACTCACTGCATCATGGTTTAATCAGATGTGGCAGCTGTCGGGTGCGGGCCCGGGGACAGCGCGCAGCCCAGACGATCTGAGCCGTCCCTGTCTGCGGGCCTCGGGCTGAGCCTGCGGAGGCCCTGTGTGGAGGGGTGCGGCTGTGCGCGAGGAGGGCAGGGCACGCGGGAGGTGGTGAGGGCCCTCATGGTGTGCTGGGTGCGAGCTGGGTCCCCATGGGGCTCAGGCCTGCAGGACAACGTGACGAGAGCGCCACGGAGGGCCTTTGTGGGAAGCCGATGACGTGGTGACCCCGTGTGGGGGGGAGACGCCCATATGTGAGCTGAGCTCCTGCCCAGTGGGGGGCGGGGGGGCTCCAGGCACGAAACCCGCCCCCAGTGGGCTCTGGGCTCCGGGGAGGAAGGCTGGAAGAGTGGGCACCGCTGAGGCACCGGGGGCAGGGGTGCAGGGGGCAGGGGATGGGGGAGGGGGTGCAGGGTGGGGGGGCACCCAAGTCCAGGAGAGAGGTGATGGGGGGGGGGTGACGGCACTGCTGTTACTTGTTCAACCTCAGGTGTTTGTGAGGCGGCTGCCCGGCTCTCGGGGAGCGAGCCCCTGCGGGAACGGCCTCGGGCTGACCAGCCGGCTCCCTGGCTCGGGTCTTGGGGTCTCCCTCGGAGCTGAGGAGGCCTTGCTCTTTCTGCCCCCCACTCTGCTCCCACAGTGAGGCCTCCGACGTGGACGTGGGCCACCACCTGGCCCATCGGCTGATTCCAAAAGCTGGAAACAGGTGGCATCTACTCAGGGTGACGGTGTGGGGACCGTCCCTGAGGTCAGGCCGTGCAAAGATCCCCCCTTTCCCCGGGGATGGTGACCTGTGTGACTGCAAAACAAAGCAGAAAACGTGAGAAGACCTCAACACGACAAGAGAGACGGGTCACGACTTCCATGTGAATTGAATGTGACCCATTTACTGTCTTATGACAGGTCGGACCCCCGAATATTTACGTCCACAGAGTAATTCACGGAAATCAAGAGGCTATTGCTGCAACTCGTCTGTAAGACAGTCATTGCCCGGAACGTCCTAAAGATTTTCAGCGCGTCTCTCGGTTCTGTCTTCCGAGTCAGCTGTGCAGCGCCGGTGGCGCCAAACAACAGATCGGCGCCAAAACGCATGCACGCTTGATCTTTAATTTTAACTAATGAGCAATAACCAGAATTAATAACGGAAGTGTTCACAGTCTCCAAAGCACAGTCCTGTGTCGTGGCTGCAGGCACAGAGCAAACCGCGCCCGACCTCCAGGGCTCCCGGCCCTCCCCGGGGACGTGACGTCCGGAAGCCCCGGGTGCTGCTGCCTTGCTGTCCCTCCAGCAGCAGCTTCACCCGCCTGCCGAGCCGTCCGTCTCTGTTCTCCGTGCGCACCCAGGAAGGTGCGGCCGGAGGGCGGGGCCTTGTCTCTTGACTCCTCCCAGCAGCTCCTGGATCGGTGTGGGGCACGCAGTGGGTGCTTAATCAGTGTTGGGAGAATGGGTGGATGGAGAGCGGGGTCACCTCCCCGTCTGGTCTATCTTGGTCATGAGATGTCACATACATGTAATCAAATGCTGGAACTTTCTGGAATGTCCAGGCCATGCTCTCCAAGGACCACCTGCACCCAAACCTGGGAAACCCTTGTCCTCACAGTTGAGTGAGGGTCTGGGTGTGAAGGCAGGCATAGCACGGTGCTGGGTGGGGGTGGCAGGGCCCAGGAGGCTGCCCTGAGGCCAGAGGTGAGGGTCTTCGGGCGCTCGAGGGGAGGGCCCAGCGCGTGAGCCCCTCAGCTCCCAGCCTGCAGTGGGGCAGGGCTGGGAGGGAGGGGGCTCGCTCTCGGCGTCCTCGAGGGGGTGCGGGCTCATTTCCCCCCCGGAGCTCCGTGCAGCCCGGAACCCCTCCTGCGGGCAGATCTTGTTTGCTGCGTTTCCTCTGAAGGCCGTTTTCAGAAACCTAAGCAGCAGGAGGAACTGGAAATACGGGTCTGTGCTTGCGATTGATGCGCTTGAGATCGACGCGTCCTGATGACTGTGGTCTCATCTGAGCAGATTTCTCGGGGGCCCTGCTGTGTGACCCCTGCTTATGGATAGGGATTGAGCCATTGCCCGAAGGTCACCGAGGAAGGAGAGACCCTACACGGCCTTCTCTCGCCGTCCCTGGGCAGCGGCCACCCCAGAGCCCCCCTCTGGCTGGGGGGCCGTGGGCAGAGCCCCGAGAAGGGGGCTTATCTGTCGGCTACACCCTGTTCTGTGACCTGTCATCAGGGTGACAGCCGCCTTGAGTAGGAACCTCCCAGAAATGTGCCCTGGAAAGGTCTGGTTTTGGCAAAGGAGTGCCCACCACCCCTGGGTCAGGGCCAGCGGCCACAGTGCACCCCGAGACCCCTGGCAGGGCTCATGGCAGGGTCTGGAATGCCCCCGAGGGTCAGGAGTCCCGCTGCCCACATGTCCGGGCACTCACTGCATCAGCCTGGGCTGCGCTGCTGTCTGAGCAGGTGTCTGTTCCCCGCCAACGTGGAGCCACCGCCAGATGCCCGCACGCAGCCCCGAGACAGCCCAGGAGGTGGCAGCCCCCTGCCCCCACTGGGCCTGACCAGTGTTTGGAGTGTTCTTGGCCTGTTGAGGGGCGGAAGTGAATGGAATCCCCACATGGGGACCCCCCCCAGGCCCAGAGCCAGCGCATCTGTGAACCTCGGGTCCCCCTGCGCCGCGCTGTCCTGGGAGCCAGGCCGGCAGAGCCCGGGGGAGGCCACTGCCAGGGGCGCCGAGGGCTGGGCGGGCAGGGGTGTCACCCACTGCTGGGCCGGGGTCGGAAGCAGAGCCTCAGGACTGGCTCACAGCCGGTTGGTGGCCCCCACTCCTTGCTATGGACGCACCAGGCCAGCTGCTGGTCCTGGGTCTGCACGAGGCTCCGGCCACGCTAAGTCCTGGCCTGGCCGCCCCAGGGGTGGCTTGTGTGGAGCTGCTGGTGGGTGGGTTCCTGAATCTGCTTGTCCACAGTCTGCCCTGGTGACCCCGGGCCCCTCCCGACAAATGTCCCGGGGACGGCTGGCTGCCCGCTGTGTCCCTCTGAATGGGAGACTCGGGGGCCCAGTGAGCGCTGGCTGCTTCCCTCTGCTGCTGCTTAAAGCCCACATCGCAGGCAAATCACACCGTCATCCGCGGGGCCGGCAACAACCACTTGCATTTCCGCACCAGGGTTTGAACTAAGCCCGCCGGCCTCTGCGCATGTACGCGGGGACGAGGCTGGCCCAGCCCCACCTGCAGCTTCGAGGCAGCTGACACCCCGCCCGACGGCTCCCTGCTGCCTCAGAACAGGTGCCGCCCTGTGCCCGCCTCCCTCGAGGCCCGTGTCTGCCAGCGCTGCTGTGACCCCAGAACCGGCGGGCGTGGCCTCTCTGGAAATAGGGTCTGAGCAGAAGTAATGGGGGTCAGGATCTTAGGACAAGATGTCCTGGAGTAGGTGGGCCCTTAGTCCGAGACTGTGTGTCCCTCTAACGGAGGGGGAGATTTGAGGCCCCCGGGGGAAGCCATGTGACAAGGGGGCAGAGCTGGAGTGACAGGACAGGGGTCTGTCCACCGGGAAGAGACCCTGCAGGACCGCCCTGCCGACCCGGGTGCAGACTGCCACTCGGTCCCCCGCGGCAGATGGCACCCTTCTAAGGGGGAAGGGATGTGGTTGTCGGGTGGGGGCCGGTGGGCAGGGAAGCCCCCGTGAGCCCCGGTTTCCGGCCTGGCCGCCTGCAGAGCCTGGTGACCGCGTGCGTCCGCCAGCACAGAGGCTTTAAGTCCTAGCAATGCCAGGGGAGGGCCTGGTGGGGGGGGGGGCGGGGAGGTGGGGACAGGGAGGCAGATGGAGGCCCCGGGCCCCGTGTCACTGTAAGGACGGAGCAGGAGGGACTGATGGACAGAAGTCACGACAGAGCCCATTGGAGGCCCTCCTGGGCAGAACATTCAGGAAGGCAGGTCCAAAATGCCATCGGCCTCCATCCTCAGGGCGGACGGCTGGAGCCCCTGCCCGGGGCCTGGTGGGGTGTGTGGCTTTCCCGTGGCTCCGTGGCCGGGCCGACAGCGCCTCTGCTGCTGGGGCTCCGCCTCCCGCCCTCCCGAGGGGCCTGCAGGGGGACTGTGCGCCCGGGGAGGCCACGGCGGGCGGGGAGCTCCCTCAGGGCGGCCCCCGGGGCCTCGCCGGGGTTTTCCGGATGTTTCTCTAGCAGCCAAATACGACTCAGAAAGCTTTCCGTGAGCTCATGACGAGAAACTGGCCTGTCTACATCTTAAAATGAAGTCTGCTTATGAGACTTCTAACAGGAACACACGCTTGTTTAAAACCCGGAGGGAGCCCAGACCGAGTCGACGGTTGACAGAGCCACCCAGGCGCCCGTGTGTGTATGTTTTTTAAGAAACCTGCATTACAGACAGATGCTTCCTTTCCCAGGCCCGTTCTCACCCCTCGCAGGGGTGTCCGTCACTCTGTCGCACTCACAGGTACAGGTGCCACCGAAGGTGACGTGTCGTCATTGTGCAGACGCTGTCTTAACATTTATGAAATGTGCTCCTCGTGTCTTCTGGAACTATCTGTAGTTGATCCTCTTAGGTCTAGTTCACCCACAGCACGAATACGCCAACGTTACTTTTTGTCTGTTGAAATTTGATGAGATTCTAATTTCCTCGACTGTGAGCAGGTAGTCTGGGCGGGGCTCCCGGGCTCGCTCGCTCGCTCGCTCTCACACGCGCACACGCTGGTGCACGCCTGACAGAAGCGTTATCATGCAGACTCAGATGCAGCAGGTCTGGGTGGGGCCCGAGACTCTGCATTTCCCAAGTGATGCTGACACTGTGGGTTCACGATAGTCTGCCTGGCAAAGCTCTGAGAGCGAAGTGCCCGGATGGGGACCAGGCGGGCGTCCCCCCGCGTTCCTGGATGTGGCCTGGCATCACAGTCTAGGAGATTGCAGAAACATGAACATTGGTTTTTAAAAAAATTTTTAAACTTTTTGTTAAATGTTTATTTATTTAGGGCAGAGAGAGGGGGAGACACAGAGTCCGAAGCAGCTCCAGGCTCTGAGCTGTCAGCACGGAGCCCGATGCGGGGCTTGAACTCACGAACCGTGAGATCATGATCTGAGCCAAAGTCGGACGCTTAACCAACTGAGCCCCCCCGGTGCCCCGTGAACCTGAACATCGTTTATGCCTTTTTTTCTGCCTCAGCTGAGAATACTGTTCAGGCTCCATCTTCCAGCCCATTAATGTAGTGAATGACACAGATTTCCAGACCCTCCGGGGTCATGATGAATACATTTAAAAATATTAATTTTTAAATACTTATATATATTTAATTTATGAATAGTTAAATTTACTGATAATTTATTTAGTCTTTTCCCAGCCCTGGACCTCCCCCATTCCTGATGAGGCACTTTGTGTATTTTACATGTTGCTTGTCTCTGGCTTCCTCCAAGATTGTATTTTTATTTGACTTTTGGGAGCTTTGCCCGTGACCTGTCTAGGACTGGCTGTGTTTCTGCTTATCCTGCGTCAAGTTTGTGGAATTTCTTGCGTCTGTAAGTGAACTTTTCCATCAAATTTTGGAAGTTTTTGGCCATTATGTATATTTGGCAAGTGTCTGTATTTTTCCCTTTGTTTCTCCTCCCTCAGGATTCAAATTCTGCAGGTGATATTATCGCACTGGTCTCTGAGGGTCTGTTCCTTTCTCTTCAATCTTTTTTACTTTCTGCATTTTGGATCAGGCAGTTTCTCCTGTTCTGTCCTCAAGTTTACAACCCTTTCTCTGGCCATCTCTTAGCTGATATCAAGGTCACCTTAGTAAATTTATATATTTCAATTATTGTAATTACCAGTTCTAGAATCTCTGTCTTTTAAAAGTTTATTTATTTTGAGAGAGACAGAGAGAGAGAGAGAGAGAGAGAGAGAGAGAGAGAGAGAGAGAATCCCAATCAGGCTCCTGTGCTGTCAGCACAGAGCCCTGCTTGGGGCTCGAACCCATGAACTGAAATCAAGAGTGGAATGCCCACCGACCGAGCCACGCAGGCACCCCCAGACTTTCTATTTTTTATTGTTTCCATTTGTCTGTAGAGATTTCCTATCTGTTTATTCACTGATATGATATTTTCTTACACTTCTTTATAGATACTGGTTTTGAATATGTGCTTATTGCTTGGAGATATTTATGACAGTTGTGTTGATGACTCTTCTGTTAAATCCAGTACTTGCTTCCACTTAGAGCCCATTTATACTGACTGCCGTTTTCCCTGCTGTCGGTCAAACCTCCCCGTTTCTTTACACATCTAATAATGGATTAAACACCGGACATCGCAGATGATAAATCTTAGTGACTGGATTTCTCTGTGTTTCTCTGGGGATTATGGCTCCTCCTTGTCCCCGCAGGTGGCTGACTCTTCGGGGTCACACTGCAGACCGAGCTCCCCTGGACTGCGTCGCAGCTCGCGCCGCTGCTGTGTTTTTGTGGCCTCAGGCTCTCCTCGGCACCTTTGGAATCTGGCGGTCAGCCTCGGGTTTGGCCAGATGTGGGACTTGTCTCAGAGGCCTCTGTGTTTCCAGAACTCTCCCCTCGCGCTGGCGGTTCTGTCGGGGCTCTGGAACCTCTCGCACACGGCTTTCTGCGCCACACCTCACAGGTGGGAAGTGTGCTCACTTGAAAACAGTGGCGGCTCCCGGGTCTGGTCCGTGCAGGTTTGTCTTCCAAGGGCAGATGTCCGTCCGGCCTCTGCCTGCGTGTCCGCCGGGCCCCCGGAGTCTCCCCTGCGGCGTGCCGCACAGCCACCAGCTGCAGAGTGGGCAGTTCACACTCAGAATTCGGATCTCGCTTCTCCCAGTGCCCGGGTTTCCAGCTTTTGTCTGGCCCAGAATGCTCCCCTCCTGAACTCTCAACCAGTGAGGCTGTGGCATCCCCCCCCGCCCCCCACTTAGAGCCGCGGGGGGTGCCCTTGGTCCAGAAAGTGACCTGTCCTGGTTCTAGCTCCTTCCGGCTGCAGCTTTCAAGATTGAGGCTCCTGTGATTTCTGTCCCTGCTGGGGTGCTTTCCGGCGTTTGCAGATAGTTTCCGGTTGTTCTCTCCAGTGCTCGTGGCGCCGTCTCGGCAGGGGTCATGCGCCCACCTTGCCCCTCTGCTGTGGTTTTACGTCCCAGAGTTGTTTCAGTTTTTATGGGGCGAGTCCCTTCCCATTAATCTTTTCCAAATTAGTCTTAAGTATTTTAATATTATTTTTAGATTCAAGTTCATTCTTGGGTGGAGCAGCTTTGGAGTGTAGGCGCTGAAGTCTGCCTTATGCTCCCCGAAGGCTCCATGTGCCAAGTTAGCGGATTCTCCCTTTGGATCCCGGGGACGCCTTCGGTCTGTGAGGGCCCGGGCGTCTCCAGCGACAGAGGGTCTGGAGCAACTCAGCGGGGAAACGATTCTTCACACTGGGTTTTGTTTCATCTATCCTTGAGCCAAGAGTACTGAGTCCACTTCCCATCACATTATCTAAGACGACTCCAGGGATCCTCATTCTAAGATCAATTTTATCCTGAAGTGGCACCCACGTAACACCCAGAGCGCCCGTGCTTTTAGATGAGTAAAGGTCAGACCACCCGACATGTGGGCGGCAGCTCGTTCGTCATGCTGGACACGAGGGCCACGCAGGGAAAGGTTAATGGATGCAAAGGACTGGATTTCTCTCAACAAGCATGTAATGATGCCTGGGAGTGGACATTTCCATTTTTATTCAGTTTAGTGGATGGATGTCTATGATTTTCAGTCCTGACTACTCCGTCTAGGATGCTCGCCTGGGAAGCTTGACCAAGGGTCAAGGCTGCTCTCCGCAAGAAATCTCCTCTCTACTATCTGCAGGAGTACAGAAAGTGTCCCTGATGGGCGCAAAAATGATAAATTAATAGATTACAGTCCCCCTTTTCAATAACCCCCAATAAACCATGTGCATTTTAATTAGTCCCTGTCTGGTGGACGGGGGAGGAGAGCCCAGGTGGCTCCCTGGGACCGGCTGTCGCTGCTGCACCTGGGGTAAGAGCCGATGTAAACCCATCCGATCAATTAAAAGTACTGGGGGGAAGCCGGTGGTTTAGGGCCCAGGGCAGCCCTGGGCTGGGAGCGGGCTGGTAGCCTGGGAAGGCGGGGGAGGTTTCTCAGTACGGGAAGGGCCATGGCCAACAGGCTCAGCTCAGTCCTCGGGCCACCCCAACGGCTGGGAGAATTCTGAGGGAAATGTTACCAGTCACTGTGTCCAAGAGAATGGGAAAGGCAGACCCGGTGTGCTGGGTAACGTGCCCTTGTGCCCGTGTGGGCGCACGATGGAGAAGCCCGTTCGCCCACTGTGGGGGAGGCTGGAACTCCATGGACACCTGGTGGCTGGCGGGAATCCTTGCCTCAGGTGTATCGGGGACCAAACGTAGGGACTCATCTCCCTTCAGATAACCCCCGAGGTCCCGCCCACCCTGCCATGTTCCGTCAGGGTGGAGTCTGGGGGCCACCCAGTCCCACCGGACACTCGGTCAGTGGGGGTGGGGCCATGGGCAGGCTTCCAGGTTGCATGGCTGAGCCCGCAGTGCCCACGGAGGAAGTGAGCTCCTGGAAGATGCCTCTAAACTGACCAGGGGGTCCCTTGGGGCCAAGCACTGATGACCCCAGGGGACAGCAGAGGTGGGGGGGCAGGGGGGAGGGCGGCTGGCCATGCTCACACTCCCCTGCTGAGGACAAGGACAAGGAGGGATTCACCCTGGCTCCACTCCATCCTCAGGCTGCTGGGGATGAAAGTCAAATCGTTTCCATTTCTCTGGTGTTTCTTTTCCTTTTTTATTTTTTAAAGAAAATCCAGATTAATTACTAGTTTTATTGGATATTGAATAAATATCAAGCAGATGTTAGCACCATGGGGAAGACAAACCGCTCTTGTATAGAACATAACTTACGTCTCATTACCGCGATGTTTACTTAATGCTTTGCAAATAGTCCAAGATGAACCTAAACCGCTGGGCGTGTCCCCGGAGCGTCTCAGGAGGTCGCGCGTGGCCGTGGCCTGTGGCGCCGGCGGGAGGCTGGCCTCCCTGCGTCTGCGGCGTCCCACGTGGCACGGCCACCGGGACCCCCGCCCTGGGCTTCCCCCGGGCGAGCGGCTCTCTGGGCCTGGCCGTGACCGGGTCCCGCGCCCCGTCCCGAGCCGTGCGCGGTCCCTCTGCTTCCCGCGACGCTTCTGTGAGGTCCCTCCGCAGGGTCTGCGTTTATTCCCCTCAAGTCTGTCCCGTGACTCTGCCTTCTTGCACCCGTCGCAGGGTGGCCTGCCGCGTCCCAGGGCGCTGTCTGAAGGAGACCGCCTGCAGCAGATTCGTTTCCTTTCGTGTCTCAACTTCGTATTTGCGGCCGTTTCGGCCCTTTGCTCCTCCCGGGCCCTCCCGGCGCACGGCGGGGTCGCCCGCTCTCAGTCCTACTTGCACCTCCTCTTTGCCGCGTTTACACCTCGGGGTGTCTCCTCGCGCACGACCGAGACTCCCCGCAGGGCCCCCGGCGAGCCGTCCGCAGGCCCGGGGGGTGGGGGGTGCTGGGGGTGTTGGGTGTTGGGGG
>CM053571.1:973707-1001586 GCA_028646485.1 Cryptoprocta ferox
GGGTGGGGGTGTTGGGGTGTGGGGTGTTGGGGGGTGTGGGGTGTTGGGGGTTGGGGTGTTGGGGGGTGTGGGGTGTTGGGGGTTGGGGGTGGGGGGTGTTGGGGGGTGTGGGGTGTTGGGGGGTGTGGGGTGTTGGGGGTGTGGGGTGTTAGGGGATGTGGGGTGTTTGGGGGTGGGGGTGTTGGGATGTTGGGGGGTGGGAGTGTGGGGTGTTGGGAGGTGGAGTGTTGGGGGGTGTGGGGTGTTGGGGGATGTGGGGTGTTGGGGGGGTGGAGCAGGTGCACGTCTGCTCCCCTCCCGGAAGCGGCCCGGAACGTCTACGGAAATAGGCTGTCGCTCCTTACGCCCCCTGGGCTGGTGCAGAATCACTGCCGGGTCCCCGAACCTCCCGAGCCTGCTGTCCTGCTTCCGCGCGGCCTCTGTGCCTCTTCCCCCCCCCCCGGGCGGGCCTCCCAGGGAGCCTCCCCGCCAAGCGGCCGGGCCTTTCCCCGACGGCTTCTTCCGTTTCTTCTGGGGGGTGTGTGTGCTGACGCCGTCTCTTCTGCGCATGCGTCCTGACGTCGTTTCTTCTTCACGCGTGTCCTGACGTCGTTTCTTCTGTGCGTGCGTGCTGACGCTGTTTACGCTGTGCGTGCGTCCTCACGTGATTTGGTAACGTTTCCCTAGAAAATCGTTGGTTTAGCCCGAGTTTCAAGCGCGCTTACAGGCAGCCGTGCAAGCTGGTCCCTTCGGACCTTGTTGGCCGCCGAGTTCTGACGCTTCTCTCCTCGCTTCCGGCTTTGCGGGCCTGCTCCGCCCTCGACCCACGACGAGACTGTGGTTTTGTTGATCTTCCTGATGGTTCCGAAGAGGCAGGTTTTGAACGGATTCTTTACTTTCGCTGTGACTCTGACTCTTGGTTTCTGTTTTCACCTTTTACGCATCACCTTCACGCCCCCGGGGTTTCCCCGCGCGTCGATCCGGGGATTTAGTAAGTTCCGCAGTTTTGGTCTGAATTTCACCTCGACTCACGTGTTGTTTAAAACAATTTTTTTTAAATGTTTGTTTATTTTTGAGAGAGAGAGAGACCGAGCAGGGGAGGGGCCGAGAGAGGGACACACAGATCCGCAGGCTGTCAGCGCAGAGCCCGACGCGACCCGAGCTGAAGTCGGAGGCTCGCCCGGACTCACGTGTGGTTTAAAACAAAGTTAAAAAAAAGTCTGTGCAGAACTGCTTTTGTTTTCCATTTTCCCGTCAATTCCCAGCGTTTCTTAATCATGACCAGAGGATGCCGGACGCCTTCCTGCCTGCCGCCGCCCCGGGACGCGGTTCGGGGAGCGTGCTGCGCCCGGGGTCCGCGTCCCACCTCTCCGTCCGCTGGCGTCGCCGCCCCGCGGTGTGCACAGCCCTCCCCCAGCCGGTGAGCGTCCTCCGCAGGGCTGGTCTCTGCTCTCCTGCTCTCATCTCTCTGTCCCTTCCCGTCGCAGCGGTGCGGGCCCGTCTCCTGGAGCCGGACACCGGGCCCCGATCACCCCCCGGAGCCGGACACCGGGCCCGTTCACCCCCCGGAGCCGGACACCGGGCCCGTTCACCCCCCGGAGCCCGACACCGGGCCCCGATCACCCCCCGGAGCCCGACACCGGCCCGTTCACCCCCCGGAGCCCGACACCGGGGTCCCGATCACCCCCCCGGAGCCCCACTCGGGCCTTGCAGTGGCAGCAGGGTGGGGGGCACGGTGGACGGGGACACCTGGGACACTCTTCCTGTCCACGCTCACATCCTCAGGAGAGAAGGCGCCTCCGTTGTGACGCCTTGGCCCCACGGCCCTGCCTTCCCGGCCAGTCTTATTCCTCAGCGAGTCGGTGCCGGTTATGGTAGAAGTAAATCCAAGTAGACTTGACGAATCAGTCACGCCATCGCACTGGGATGGAGTTTTCTCCTGGTGGGGACGGTGGTAGCAGAAGCAGGCAGGGCACCACCGCTTGGCGCTCTCCTCTTCCTGGGAGCCCGGGGTCCCTGCCTCCACCGTCCCTGCCCTGCTTGGAGAGTCGGCGGCTCCCAGGGTGGAACCCTCTGGAGCAGAGACACTTTCAGACTCTCCTTGGTGCCCCTCCTGTCAGTGAGGGCCCATCACTGTTTCCTGGGCAGACTGACAGGTGACACCCTCAAGTCACTGATACTGGTGGGCATGCCTTCCAGCCCGGGCGCCCTGGTGCTCCCATGTCCCCGGCGGACAGCCCCCTCGCCCGGAGCCTGTGTGACCCCAGTGCGCTGGGTCTGAGTCTCTCCTGCGATGCTCCGGTGGCCGGGAAGCCCCTGACGCAGCGCCCCCCGGGGGCAGTGATGGCTCTCACGCCATCTCATGTGCCGGGTCTCCTGACGTGGACTCGCTTTGTAAACTTCTTGCCCCCTGTGGCCTCGGTCCAGCCGTGATGTGAGTGGAAGACAATATTTCCTAATTGGTGTATTTAGAGAAATGTATATTGTCACGTGGGATACAGTATTTTCTGGAACGAAGACAGTAGCTCACTAGGTGCCTACTCGCCAGAGGTGCGTGTCTGGCCGGGCCTCCAGGCGCGTCCACGGAGCCCTGCCCACCGCAGTCTGTGTCCTGTGGTCCGGGAGGGAGTGCTCCTGCCCACCACGGAGACCACCGCACCCACTGTGTCCCTCGAGGGGCCCCTGTCCACACGTCTGTCCCCTCCCGGCTGGTGTGCTGGTCTTTGTCCCGCCTGAGGGCAGTGGGTCGTGTCTCACGCACGGACACGTTTGACGTGTTTCACGTTCTTCACTCGGTGCTCTGGAGGGAAACCCGCCAGCAGTGGGCTGGGTCACTGGTTTCTCACCCTGTTTCTTGGATGCCGTGTAGACAGGTCCGGGCCCCTCATGTGCTCACCGCCGGGTGCTTGGGTCCCATGCGGGGGTCTGGGGTCGGTGCAGGTGGAGGCTGTCCTTTGAGCCAGCCCCTGAGAACATTGGGGACAGTTTGGTGGAGGGTCATCCCTCTTCATTTAAGAAGTCAGGTCCGGTGGGTCAGCGCTGGAGGTCAGGGCACTGCAGCCCTCAGCGTGCGGGATGAGGCTGCCCCGTCTCCCAGGAAGGGGGTGTGGCACCAGGGTGAGGGGCCCTGGGCTCGGAGGGGATGGTCCCTGTGGGGGCCCGGCACGGGGGGTCCCGTCTGTTCATCCAGGTCTCAGAGGCCATCACTGGCCCCGGGGTGGGCACAGGTGCCAGAGGGGCCTCCCGGGAGGAGCCTGATCCGACTCTCTGGGACGGGACAGGGAGCATCGGCATGGAGGGTGCTGGGAGCCCCAGGTCTCTGGTGTGGGACTGGGGAGGAGTCTCTCCGAAGACACGGGCGAACCCTTCCGCTGGGGCCCTGCGGCCACACGCCTGGCTGGTCTCCATGAGGGTCACCTGCACCTTCCGGGCCCCGTCCCACCGTCCTGCAGTGGAATCATTCCTGGGGCCGTCGATCCCGTCAACTTCCCTTGGCTTCTCTTATCGCAGAATCACAGGCCGTTGAGTTTCCTTGGTCGATACATTTGGACTAAAGATGTCTGGGATGAATAGATTTAGTACATTAATCAATAGGGCCTTTTGGATGAGGGGAGAATCGACTGCTCCCTAAGTAGGTCCATCGGACCTACGGTGGGAAGGTGAGAATGAAGTCACCCGACCACTGCGTAAAAACAGGTGTTCAAAAGCCGACCGACCGCAGCAAAACCCCTTCATCCTCGTAGCGAAACGGACAGATTCTTTCCTGGTGTTGAAGTGAGAAGAGCTTCCTCAGTAAGACACGAACCGGGAGCCCCTACTGGACAGAAACGAGCAGACTTGACCGTGTGGATGGAAAAGAGACTGGAGGAATGGCGACTCTACTAACAAGATGAGGAGAAACAGCGGGAACTCACGGATTTGCAGAACATACGACAAATGGCGTGCAGGCCGGCCAATTTACGGGACGGTGACGGTAAGTGACGGGGACCGGGGTGGGGGTGGGGCGAGACGGATCGCAGAGGTGGAGACGGTAAGTGACGGGGACCGGGGTGGGGGTGGGGCGAGACGCATCGCAGAGGTGGAGACGGTAAGTGACGGGGACCGGGGTGGGGGTGGGGCGAGACGCATCGCAGAGGTGGAGACGATCCTTTGAAAAGAGGCTCCAGTGTATTGATGGTCCCAGAAATGAAAATTAAAAATGGGATAATTTGGCCACCAGATTGTCAGACATGTTGAAAGTTGGGAATAAAGAGTGCTGGGTTGTGGGGACCAGGCCCGGGGTCCCCGAGGGGGCTGCTGCAGGGGGAAGGACTGCACGCGGCCCCGGGCTGGCTGAAAACACCATGTTCGTTCGATCGGCCGCGGACGGGCCGAGGTACCGTTCATGCTTTACAGCTGGGTGTGGAGGGACGAAACCTGGAAGAATTTTATTTTTAAAGTTGGCTCCAGGCCCGGCACGGAGCCCAACTCGGGGCTTGAGCTCAAGGCCTTGAGATCAAGACCTGAGTTGAGATCAAGAGTCAGACGCTAAACTGACACCCTTAAACCCGGAAACATTTTAAGTAAAAAAACCACAGGAACCCAGGGCCTAACCCGTCCGTGTTAAATCGGGTCCCACATCCGTACTGGTGTAGATGCGTGTGGAGATGTGTGGTGCGTGTGGCCCACCGCTGCCCCACGGGACTGACGGCCGGCCAAAGTGGGGACATGTTGGGAATTTCTGTGGTCGTTGTGTGGGGCCCCTTCCCTGCCCCTCACTCGTGCCTCTGCTGGACCCCAACGCTGTGCAGGGTCCACTGTCACCTTCTGGCCACTGGGCTCCCAGCTTCGTGAGTGCGGATGTTGTAAAGCTTTTCTTCACTTGCTCCGGATTCAGGGGCTCGGCTGGGACCCCTCATCAGCTGAGTCCTGAGATCCCAGGAAGACGGGGGGCCCTCAGGTCCTTCGGGCTCCAGGAAGAGAAGAAGCAAGACTGTGTCTGCAGCTTCTCACGACTGCCTCCTGAAAGCGGGGGGCTTGGCGGCCAGCAGCGTGCTGGGCAGTGAGCAGGCCTCCCGTGCGGTGAGGCCCTCGGCTCTGGAGGTGGTCACTGCACCCGACCGGGGGACCGGGGGACCGGGGGACCGGGGGGACCAGGGAACCCGGGGAGAGCGAGCAGACGGCCATTCGAGTCAGCGCTTCGGGCCCCTGCGCCAGTCCAGCCTCCGGCTCCCTCGCGCTCCCCAAACCTGGACGTTGGTGTCGCTGTAACGTGCTCACCTCCCCCCGCCAGCCCGCCGCGTCCACCGGGGTCCCCACGTCGTCCCACCGGGGCCGCTCCGGGAGCTCGGTTGGATTAAGTTGAATGTAACGCGTGCCGTGTTCCTCTCCAGCCTCACTGGGAACTCCTCGAGGTCCGGGGGGGGGGGTCCAACCCCCTCTGTCCCACGGGGCGGGGGCGCAGTTCTCTATAAAGGACTGAGGTCTCCCGTGGCCCCGGGCCTTACTTGGGCAGTGGGCGCTCTGGCTTGGGACTCTGGTCTTTCCTGACCCTCACTCCTCTGCTGTGCACCGTGCTCTTTTCTCCTTCCGTTAATACGGGTGCAGTTCTGGCACGCAGCCACCAGGTGACGTCAGGGTCACACCGTCACGCTGTCTCTGGGACAAACCAGTGTGTCCCCCCCCCCCCCCCGTTTTCCTGTCGGCCACACAATACACTTGCGAGACGTGAATACTTCCAGGAGGAGGCCCACCGCCTCTGTCTTGTGACAGCTTCCCCGTGCAGCCTCGCTCTCGAGAACGCTCGCAGGGGAAGGCCGCCTTACGCTGCAGCGCGGTGCTCCTTCAGCCCTTTCTCCTTCTTAGTTCAGACGGATCCGCTTCCATGGAAATGCCTCACTCGGTGTTTGCTTTCATCATTCACGTTCCTAGTTCTAGCTCGGAATCAAAACCCTTCCGAGGCTCTCGTGTGCCTTCGTGGTGACCGCAGACGCGCAGACCACACGCCGTTGGCGGTATGAGCCTGCTCCCCCTTCCCCATCAGGACTCCTTATGGTTCCCAAACCCAGGTGGCTGTGCTGCTCAGCTGCCCGTGTCTGAGACAGAGGTCACCCCCTCCCCTCTGCTTTCTTTTTTAAAATTTTTAATGTTTGTTTATTTTTGGGAGACAGAGCACGGGTAGGGGAGGGGCAGAGCGAGAGGGAGACACAGACTCCGAAGCAGCTCCAGGCTTTGAGCTGTCAGCACAGAGCCCGACGTGGGGCTTGAACTCTTGAACCGCGAGATCATGACCTGAACTGAAGTCAGATGCTCAACCGACTGAGCCCCCCCAGGCGCCCCAGCTCTTTCATTTCTTTATTTGGAGGTGGTATCATCTGCTTTGTTCTCCCTTCCTTCAGTCTGTCCGTCCACCACCCATCCATCCACCTTTCCATTCATCACCCCATCCATCCACTCATCCATCCATCATCACCTGAGGGTGTGCGTCCTCAGGCTTCTCTAGGCCAGGGGGAGACGGGACAGGGCTGGTCAGGGCCGGGCTGGGGGTCAGGGGCAGAGGGGCAGGGACGGTGCCCTTGCCCGGCAATGTCCAAGGCCTCAGGCAGCTGGGGTGGGAAGAGGAAGAGGTGACGCGTGGAGGGCGGCCAGAAAGGATTAGAACTCTCAGAAACGCAAGCGCTCGCTGGCGACGCCCCTGCGGCTGCCTCATCGTCTGGCTCCACGACCGGGTCTCCCTTAGCCGGTGGGTCACCGTGGAGCCATCGGCAGAGGTCACTCAGCCCTGGAGGGCCAGGCTCCTGCGGAGGGGGGGGGGTCCCAAGGGAGCACGGGGTCCTGTGGGGCTGGCGGGGGAGGCTGGCTTCTCGAGCCTTCCGCCAGCCGGGCTTTGGGCCACTGGCCTCAGGGAGGGGCCTGCGGAGGAGCCCCCACCAGCGTCAGCGACAGCAGGCTGGGAATAGACCCAGATCCTGAAAATCGAATGATCTCCAGCGTCTCGGGCAAAAACCCAATTACGGAGCAAATTAACTAAGAGTTACAGATGCGATCGAGTAAAGCAGGCCAGCCTTGGCGCGGAGACAGGGCTGCGGCTGCGGCGGGGCGCAAGGACACGGGGGGAAGGACGGACAGCCCGGGGCGTCGGCGGCCGGGGCCCAGCGACCCGCAGGCCTGCCCTGCGCCCTTGGCCGGCAGAGGAGCCCGTGCTGGGACTGGCCGGGAAAGGGGCTCGGATCATCCTGAAACCGTGGGCTCCCCGCCCGGCCGAACGCGGCCTCGGAGACTCGAGTGGACGCATGAGCCCCTGGGAGGTCGGTGGGGCGGGGAGGACAGTGCCCCTCACCCGCCGGCCTGGGAGGGACTGGTGAGGGGCAGTGAGTGTGCAGAGGATCCTCCTCCCCACTCCCCCTCTGCCTCTGGCCTCAGCCCCAGAGGGGGAGGCACGACCAGACCAGGGCGGAGCAGGCGGGAGGAGGAAAGGCGTGGAAGGTGGGCTCAGTGACAGCAGCCGGGGAGCAGGGGAGGGGTGGTGTGTGGCCGGGTCCCCACAGGCAGGCTGGGCTGGGGGCGGGGACCGGGAGGGCACGCTAAGTGACCCTTGTCCCAGGCCTGGGAACGGGCCGCATTGGCTGCAGGGCGGTCTGGGACGAGGGTGCGGCAGACTCGGGACAAAGCCGGTTTCACCGTCATGCCGGGAAGGTCTCGGCAGCGGGGAGGGGAGGCGGGCATCTCCCCATCAGCGCCCAGGCCGTCCTTCTGCCTCTGGGGCCTGGAGCCCCTCCCGCAAGGTGGCCGTCCATTCCGGGCGCATTCTTGAAGTCGCTGGGGCTTGTACGAGCACCTTCCTCTCACTGAGCCATGAGCTGGGCACAGCAGCCCGTCCCGGGCATGTGGACTGGCGGGTTTAGGGGCACCCGGCTCCAGCCCTCGTCCCAGCCGGGCCTCCACGCCCTTGTCCGTAACCTGGCCCAGCACTCACCTCTGGGCAGGCTGCGTGGACCCTGTGTCGTGGACCTGGCGTCTCCCATGTGCCCGCTGTGCCCCAAGCCCTGCGTGACGCCGGGACTCCTGCTCCTGGGGGTGGCCCGACCGAGGCTTGGGCTGGTCCCCAGCACCCCTTGGCCCACGCGCCCCGCAGGGTCCCCAGGGTGCCAGCCAGGAGCCCTTGGCCACGGGGAGCCTGCTTCCTCAGGGGGTGTGGGGCCAGCGGGGTTTACCTGGCCCCCTTAAACTTGGGGTGTGCCCTGGCACCCCCACCCTGCCTGGGGGTCAGCGGCAGCATCACCCAGTGAGTGACCCTAGTAGGGATGCCCCAGTGGCACCTGGCAGACCCGCAGGACCAGGACCTGGTCGTGACAGATGTGAGGGTGCCTGCCTGGAGGAAGGGGCCACTTGCACTGATTGCATGACTGCGACCCCGAGACACAGCAGGGTGACTGGGACAAAGCAGCCACCTGATGGTGACAAGCCGGCCCTGGGTCAGCCCCTCCCTGAGCCCCTCACCCCTCGGCCCGGTGTGGGACGGGAGGAGGCTGTGTCCCTCTTTGTGACACATTCGTGACCAGTCTCAGTAAGTGTCAGTCTGTCGGCGTGGTGTGACACGGATGAGGTCACTGCTGGGGGGCTCACGGCCGAGCCCTGGCCGACCCTTCTGGCTGGCTCCCGCCTCCTGCCTTCTGAGTGCAGGGCACCTGGCACCGGCTGTGTCCGCATGGGAGGGGGTGGGTGCTGCCTGCGGCCTGGACTGCTGCCTTGGGGCCGCTGGGCTGTGAAGGCAGCCGGTCTCCCTGCTGCACCCCTGCTCCCGCCTCGTCCAGCCCCTTCCCGGCACCACCTCCTGGCAGCTTCTTGCCCTGCGCCTGCGCACCTGGGCGAGTCCCCAGCTGAGCCGTGTTGCGCAGGACACCTCACCGACCTGGGTTACTCCGGGACCGCCCGTGGCCTCAGGTCCCTGGGGACCTGGTCCCAGACGCTGCAGCTGGGAAGCAGGTGGGGGGTCCAGCAGGCGAGCAGCTGAGAGCACGGGGACCTGCGGCGCTAACATGGGGGGTGGGGGTGCAAGGGGGTGAGGGTGGGGGGTGCAGGGGGGTGCAGGGGTGCGGGGGGTGGGGGTGCAGGGGGTGTGGGGGTTCAGGGGGTGCAGGGGAGTGGGGTGCGGGGGTGCAGGGGAGTGGGGAGTGGGGGATGCAGAGGGGCGCGGGGGGTGCAAGGGAGTGGGGTGCAGGGGAGTGGGGAATGGGGGATGCAGGGGGGCGCGGAGGGTGCAGGGAGTGGGGGTTGGGGGTGCAGGGGGTGCAGGGGCCCCCGGAGGAGTCAGACCAAGTGCGCTCAAGGTTGTTCGGTGGGAGGAGATGAGAAAGGGAGCCCCCGGGAGGGGGCACAGCTCTGGCCAAGCGCGGGGGTCCTGGGGGGGGAGGGAGGGACCAGAGTGGGGCCGGTCACCTCGTCCCTCTGAGGCTGACGGCAGAAGGTCACCCTAATTTAATAGGCCTTTGAAATCCCATCAAAGGCGTTGGTTGCTTTTTCTGAAATCCACGGGAAGAGCTGATTGGAGTCATTGCCGAGCAGCTCCCGCGGCCGTCGGGCAGGTGCGCGGGGCTCCGTCCTCCCCGGGCGAGGATGCCCACCCGGCCCTCCAGCCTGCCCCCCCACGGTCCCACCTAGTGGGCGGGCGTCCCGTGCTGGGGGCTCGAGCGTGTGCGGGGACAGCACTGGGGAGGGCTGGACGGCGGTGGGGGTGGGGCAGACGCACATGCGCTGAGCTCCATTAAATTACTGCACGTGCTGGAATGGAGCGCGTTACTTCAGAACCACATGTTCCTATTTTCATTAACTTTTAATTTTCCTGAACTTTCAATTATCCCCAGAGCGGGGAGAAGAACTCCGCGGGCCGGCGCCGGCTCTGCGATTCCGGAACAGAAGTGTGCCCAGAGGCTCTCAGGACACTGAGCCTTGGTTCCCTCTTCACCGGGACTTTGTCCCAAACAGGTCCTTGCTGTGCCCGGACTGACTGTAAATGTTTACCCAGGACTTTGAAAATTCCAGGAAGTTACGGTTTTGACGCAGAGAATTAACAGCTGAGCAGAGTAAACTGCGTCTTGCGGAACTGGGGCTCATATTCAGGGTCTGAACCTTTAGGCAGTCATGAGTTTCCTGGCAATTTTATGACCTGTGTTTTGGTGGCACAGGGAAGGTCCCTAGAGGTGTGCCACAGGGCGCCATCCTGTCACATCCTTGTTTCAGGTGAGGGTGTGCCGATGGCACAGGCGGCAGGAGAGCGGGGCTCGGTGAGAAGGAACCAGGGCCCAGGAGGCGGACAGTCGTCAGAGGAGAGCTGAGTCACAGGACCACTGATGGGCCAGGACACCGGTGTGGTGGGGCGTCTGGCGGGGGGCATGCAGCGGTGGCCTCGCTGACCTCTTGGAGCACCTGGGGCTTCTCCTGGATTCCCGAGGTGCTGCGTGTCTCCGTTTCTTCATGTGTAAGAAACACGGGGACAGACCCTCCTGAGATTGCTTCGAGGCTCAAATGGGGACACGCGTGAGACTGACGCCACGCGGGCGTGTGGGGGTCTGGGGCACTCCGCCTGGCACGCAGCTGCCGAACCGTACAGATGTCTGTGCAGCTGAAGCTGCAGAATTGGGAAGGCGTCTGTCAGCGTTCGAACCATCTCACGGCTGGCGGAAACGTGCAAGGAAAGAAAAGTGGAACTAGTGGGACACTCACGTAAAACGCCAGCCACGCAGAGGATCTCGGTTCACGTTTTAACAAAGAGCTTGTCAAGAGTGGCTTGGAGAGCGCGTGGGGCGCGGCTCTTCCATCCTCGGGCGCCGCGTCCCCCCAAGGAGGGTCGGTGTCGCGCGCTTGATGCTCTGCGCCTTCCGAGTCCTGCCGTGTCTCTGGGGCTCCTTCCCTGTGAGCCGTCACCTCCGGGGACGTCTCCAGCCTTGTCCTCGTGGCCACCTTCCTTGCTTATGTTGGGGAAGTCTTCAGCTGCACACGTAGTCTCCCAGTCACCGTGTCCACGCCGCGCAGCCGGCGGGCTCCCGGTGACTCCGTGGGTGTTCAGTCCGGATTTCACCCCCGGGGCCATCACCCCGGCGCTCGGCGCACCCCCCGGCCTCACCTGGAGCGCGGGACACGTCCGTCTGGGCAGGTGAGTGTGAACTATGTGGCCACGGGAGGGGCCGGAGCAGGGAGGGCGGGTTCTCAGCCGTTTCCCGAGCGTGTGTGCACCTGGGGGTCAGGCAGCGTGCGTGTGCGCCCACCCTTCCCGTGTCCCTTTTCCGTGGACCAGGGGAAGGTACTAACGAGCTCGTCATGATCCTGACAGACGCGGGCACCGGGGCCCTGTGGCCGTGCACACGGGCGCACGTTGTGTGTCATCCCTCCCCGTCCCGTCTCAGGCCAGAGAGCGAGAGATCACCCAGCCGCGTCTCGATGGTCCCCAAGTGTGGCCTGAGTGAGGCTCGTGCCCGTGGCTTTAACCTGATTTGCATCTGGTGGGTTTTAAGGAAGGTCCCTCCTGTTTGCCGGGAAGCGTCTGAAGTGGGAGTTGAAGCCGCCCGTTGGTGTGGGGGCCCGGCCGCGGGGAGGCGGGCAAGTTCTGCAGTGTCCTCGTGCCCGGGCCGGATGACAGGAAAGCCCGTGGTGGGAGGGAGCCCGGGGACAAGCCGGGGCAGCAGACCAGTCGGCCGGTCCAGCTCTGAGGCCACTCGACAGGTGTGGGGGGCACGGGGCGAGCGATGGCTGCCGGCCCCCGTGTGGCCCTGAGCTGGGAGGCATCCCCATGACCCGGGGAGCCTGGCTTGGATGTCACATCAGTGGGGACACAGCCTCCATTCCTCTCGGGTTTGTTCTGGAAGATGGAGACCCGGGGGAGGCCGCCCCCAGTGTCCTGGGTGCAGGGGCCTGTTCCTTTCCGTCAGAGGTCAGCAGCCTCATCTGCATATTCCAGTCTGGCTGGGGGGGGGGCGGTCAGAGTGCACGGGAGGGACTGAGTCCCCAGTGGAGAAGGTGTCACTGGGCCTCAGACTCGCTATGGGCAGAGACCTCCTCATTCAGGGGACCCTGTGTTGGGGTGGGGGCTGGAAAGGGACTGGGGCCTGAGTCTGGGGTGAGACCCCCCCCCCGAGGGGCCGCTGAGGTGGCTGCCGGGGTGTGGGTGGACCGCGGGGTGGGGGAGGGCAGCCACACGTGAGCTGGCCCGGCGTGTCCTTCTGCAGCCCAAGTCCAGGGGCTCCGTGACCATGATGGGGGCCGGCCCCCAGGATGCCCAGACCCCAGCCTGCAGGGGAGGGAACCGGTGGGCCCAGGGTCACTCAGGGTCAAGTGGGTGTAGACCCTGAGGGGAGGGGCTGGGCCTGAGCCCACGCCCCTGGGAGGGCTGAGCTTCAAAGCACTGATGAAGTAAGAAACTTGGAAAATGCTAGGTTTTATTTCAGAAGTTGGCGCTCCTGGATCCGGGAGGTTTGCAGGAATGAGCAGCAGAAGCTGGGCGCTCGGCCTTGGCCCCCCGAGAGCCTGGGAGCCTCCCCCGCCCCCCACCCCCAAGCCTCCTCCCGGAAGCTTCCGTCCCCGAGGCCCCTCCTCACTGGCAGTTTGACCGGCAGGCAGGGGGCTGGCCGGCGTCCCCTCGGGCCAGGGGGGTGGGCAGTCCCGGTTCTGAGGACGGGGCTCCAGGCTGGGGCCACACCGGCGGGGACCCTGACACGCAGGGAGCCAGACAGACCTTTTCCCGGTCGTTTGCCTTTTAAATTACAGAGTGTTGTTGTTGCTTTTATTTTTTTCAGTGAAAATGTCTAATTTTTCGTAACAAAATCTAACCAAAATCAGTGTTTGGATGTCACTAAAGCTTTTAAGCAAGCGTAGGGATGACTTGCCTCTATTTTCTGGCAGTGACTTTGTCACTGCCCTGAGGAACTTCTCAGAGCCTTTAAATTGTAAATGTGTATTTGACTCATTTGGGGAAACCACAGTCTCTTTTCTAACCACATTTTTCAGGGACAGCGCATTTGTGATGTTGGGCGGCCGGGCTGCGTGGTGGGGGGTCTCAGGCTGCGCCTTTGTAGGGCTCTGCGTGTCCCCTGCGTGTCCTTGCATGTGCCCTACATGTGCCTTGCATGTTCTTGCGTGTCCCTGTGTGTCCCTTCATGTCCCTTGCATGTGCCCTGCATGTCCCTGTGTGTCTCCTGCGTGTCCCTGTGTGTCCCCTGTGTGTCCCTATGTCCCCTGCATGTCCGTGTGTCCCTTGCATGTCCCTGTGTGTCCCCTGCATGTCCCTGTATGTCCCTGTGTGTCCCCTGCGTGTCCCTGTGTCCCTTGCATGTCCTTGTGTGTCCCATGCATGTCCCTGTATGTCCCTGTGTGTCCCCTGTGTGTCCCTGTATGTCCCCTGCATGTCCCTGTGTGTCCCCTGCATGTCCCCTGCATGTCACTGTATGTCCCCTGTGTGTCCCTGTGTCCCCTGCATGTCCCTGTGTGTCCCCTGAATGTCCCTGTGTGTCCTGTGTGTCCCCTGCATGTCCCTGTGTGTCCCCTGTGTGTCCCTGTGTGTCACTACATGTCCCTTGCATGTGCTCCGCGTGTTCCTGTGTATCCCCTGCATGTCCCTGTATGTCCCTTGCGTGTCCCTGTATGTCCCCTGTGTGTCCCCTGCATGTCCCTGTGTGTTCCCTGTATGTCCCCTGCGTGTCCCTGCATGTCCCCTGCGTCCCCTGCGTGTCCCCTGCGTGTCCCTGTGCTCCGTGGGATCTTGCGGGTATGGGTGGTGCAGAGGAGGCTCTGAGGCCCCCTCCCCTGGGGAGCCCGCCTGGGCTGGCGCTGAGCACCCTCCCCAGAGCCCCGCCCACCTGCTGGAGGGAAACCGCGGACCTACTTTGCTCGGCCCCATTACACGTTTGCTGCTTGGCTGCTGGTTCTGCTCTGGCTCAGGGATTGTGCCGTTAAGGGAGATGTGTCAGTGCCTCCTTGCTGAGGCGCGTTGTTTGGTGGGTGCAGGATGTGTCTGAACATGGCCAGGGACTGGCCTTGAACTTGGCAGGTGCACGTGTACCTGGTAAACTGCTTCCTGTGTCCCACCCCCCACACCCTTCACCAGGACTCCTGTCCCTAAGCTCCCCTCCCCGTAGCCCCTCCTGGGAGGGGTCAGCGCGCCCCGCCCCCTCGCACGGCGAGGAATTCATACTTTCCCCGTGAACCGCCGGCTGGCAGATGCCAATACGGCCGGGATTGAGGTGCCGATCAGACGTCAGCTCTATTTAGATGAAAATGTCTAACCAGAAAAACATTGGGGCTTAGGCAAGATGGACCGAACGATTCCAAAACAATTTATCTTAGAAATTAATTCCCAGGAAAAGTTTACCCAGAGGGGTTGGAGCTTAAAGTTTTGTTTTCAATTTATTAAAGCCCCAAAGCCTTGTGCCACGGGCTGTCCACGTGGAACCCGCCTCCGAGGCCCCAGGCAGCGCGTCTGCCTTCCCCGCGGGTCCCTTTCTTCCTGGAGTCTGACACCTGTCAGCCTGTCACCAGGCTCTCCCTCCTGGGCCTCCACCCGCGCCCAGGTCGGTCTGTCTCCTGCTTGGAGCCTCAGCCCTCTCCTCGGCTCCTGCCCACACGCCCACACGTCCTCGATACCTTGAGAGGACATCTGGGGTCCCAGCGCCCCACGGCCCCCTTCCCTGCGCCTGGCCCTTGTGTGGCTCTGAGCCTACTCCGTGAGAGCAGCAGTAATTGGCTCGGACAGACTTTAATCCATCTTCTTAGGCAACTGGAAAACCCCAAATAAGCGAGATTATGTTTGTAAACCTAAGACGTTTATTGTCACAGTAACTCAGTATTTATTTTGAAAGGCTACCTAGTGACGTTGAGCGTCTTTTCATGTGCTCCTGGCGTTTGCACATCTTCCTTGGAGAAGTGACTGTTCAGGTCTGCCTCCCACAGACCGGGGCGCTCCACAGCCCTCTCGCCGACCGGAAGCCAGAGGTCCCAGGTCACGGAGCCCTCGCTGTCCCTCGTCCCTCCCGACGAGGATGTGGTCCCAGCAGGTCAGCCCTGCCCTCATGACCTCACTTAGCCCTGGTCACCCTGCCAAGCCCCACTTCCAAATACCAGCACTCGGCAGGTGGGCTTCAGGGGGACGCAGACATGCAGCCCATGACAGAGTCCTTTGCTCATTTTTTAAAACGTTTACTTATTTTGAGAGAGAGAGAGAGGGAGAGAGAGAGAGAGAGAGAGAGAGAGAGAGAGAGACTCTCAAGCAGGCTCCTCGATATCAGCGCAGAGCCCCCCACCGGGCTCGAACTTACGGACCGTGAGATCATGACCTGAGCTGAAATCAAGACTCGGACGCTCAACTGACTCAGCCCCCCAGGCGCCCCCCAGGCGCCCCTCCTTTGCCCATTTTGAACTGGGTTGTGTGTTTTTGTTCTTGTTCAGTTGTGGGAGCTCTTTACATATTCAGGATATCACACCCTCGTCAGGTAGAAGATACACAGGCACGTTCTTCTATTCTGCGGGTTGTTTTTTCACTCTTGGTCGTTCCGTTCAGCACAAACGGTCATTTTGCGGAAGCCCAGTTCACCTCTTTTTTCTTCTGTTGCCTGTGCTTTTGGTGTTGCATCCAAGAAATCAGCGCAAATCCAACGTCAAGGGACTTTCTTTCCTTTTATGTTTTCTTCTAAGACTTTTATAGTTTTAACTCTTATATTTAGGCCTTTGATTCATTTGAGTTAATTTTTAATAAGGTGCCAGATAAGGGAGATTTTGAAGAAAACAATCACGGGGAAAAAAAAAAAGCAATTGTAAGTAGAGGCACCGAAACTCAGAGTCTGTGGGGGACAGAGATGCGAGCAGCGTTTGTCCAACATCCTGGGGGTCTGTGGGGCTCGGCCGCTCAGGGCTGAGGGTGCTGACTGGGGGGCCCAGGAGACTGTCAGCAGGGCCGGAGCTGCTCCCAGGGCTCCCGGGGCCCCACGTCATCTCCGTGTGGGACTTGGGCCTGAACCCCCCAGAAAGCCTTTGATGCAGAGGAGAAACACGGATGGCTCAGGACACTGCGCGGTCTCCCAGAGCAAGCACTGTGCCACCCAGAGACGGGGCCCTTTCCCCACGGGCTCTTCCTGGTGCCGTCGGCCAAGGGCTTGGGGAGGCCTGGAGCCCTTCAACCAAGCTCGGGTCCTCCTGGGCACGAAGACCCTTGGACACCAGGCGGGGTGCCCGGGGCTGGCTGGTGGCTCGTCCTCCCTCTTGCTCTGTCTCCGTCTTGCAGGAAGCTGACAGGCAGACCCCTCCATGGGCATTGGTGCTGCTGAATCATTCATTGACTCATTGATTCGCCGATTCCTTCATTCAGAAAGCCAGCAAGCCGATCCGGCCCCAGACTGGACCCTGGAGCTCCCCCCTCCACGCCCTGGGAAGTGGACAGAGAAAGTCAGACAGCACTTTCTGAAGGTTGAATCCTCCCCGGGTGAGGGTGAGAACAGACCTACCCCAGGGCCAGGTGCCGGGTTCGAGGTAAGGATGTCTTCACTGCACTTTCTCCTTACCAGGCTGGTCCCGGGGGCGCAGGGCGTGCTCGGAGCTGCCCCGAAGGACGAGACCCGCCTCCACGCAGAGAGGCCCACGTCACAGGAGGGCCGAGAGCTGGTGGGGTCACTCCCGGGGTGCCGGGCTGTGTGCTCTCATGACGTGGACCCAGATTGCTGTTCTCCCCCTTAGAGACTGGGAGGCGCTGGGTGCGCGGTATGACCCCCACGCCCGCGAGTCTGAAGCTGGAAGGGATGACACACGTCTCCTGTCAGGTCTCGAGGATGGAGGGGATGACAGGCAGCTGTCAGCCTGCTCGGTGCCTGGGGAGGCCGTTCTGTGCTTGCTAACGAGACATGAAGGGCAGACCGGTGTTTGCAGATCCCGTCGGGTGGCGGCTGCTGCCCAGCATGGGCCCCATTGCCACAGCCCCGCGACCTGGGCCCCGCCCGAGGCCAGACGATTCACACAGTCGGAAAGCTCACCCCTTGCTCAGTCAGGGGATCTGTTTTGGGGTAGTGCAAGATTCGGGGTCCCTTTGTCCCCAGGCCCCCTCAGCACTCCCTGGTGTCCCTCATGCACCACGAGGCCGTGCGTCACGTGAGACCTGCCTCTGACCCCGTCAGAGGAGCGGGGAAGTAGTGGCCACTTCGCTGAGCCCCGCGCCTGCAGCCCCACACTAGCCACCCTCTTGCCGCTGTCCCTGCTTTGTCCTCCCCCGTGTCAGGGAAACTCAGAGATGCCTGTGGGGGAGGGCGTGGGGGGCATAGACACCTTCCAGTGGGTCCTACTCAATTCGAGGGTTGGAAAGTAGGCAAGATCCCATGTTCCCTCTTGCTCATCCACACTGTCACCTCTTCTGTTGGTCAGAGAAGCGAGGCCAGGACAGGACTGGGGGGCGGGGCGGTGAGCAGAGACGGAAGACGGGCCAGCAGAGAAGGCTGAGTGTGACTTAATATGGGGGTACCTCTACCTGCCACACTGAGCCTTGTGCTATCTCCTGAAATCCTGTCAGTAATTCTCAGGGATGGGTCCTCTTGTTCCCATTTAGAGGAGTGGCCTTGGAGCTCAGAACAGTTGGGTCCCTGCCTCTGCCAGCCGTCCAGCAGCAGGTGAGGATTTGAGTTCGGGGCCTCTTGACTCTGGGTCCTGAGCTTTGAACCACATCTGTACACACAGAGCATCCCTGACCTATTTGTCATTCCAAACTCACATCCTGCAGAGATTGTGTCCCATGGTGAGTACTAAGTTTGTGGTGTCTTTGGAATATATGCATGGATAGGCAGATCAATGGATAGATGAATAAATGACTGGATGGATTGGTGGTGGATGGATGGATGGAGGGAGAGGTGAGTGAATGGATGGATGGGTGGATGGATGGGTAGATGGACATTTGGATGGATGGGTGGGTGGATGGATGGATGGATGGTGAATGGATGGACATTTGGATGGATGGGTGGGTGGATGGATGGATGGGTGGGTGGATGGATGGATGGATGGTGAATGGATGGACATTTGGATGGATGGGTGGGTGGATGGATGATGGGTGGATGGGTGGACGGATGGATGGATGGATGGTGGATGGATGGACATTTGGATGGTTGGGTGGGTGGATGGATGGACGGACGGATGGGTGGATGGATGAATGGACATTTGGATGGATGGGTGGGTGGATGGATGATGGGTGGATGGGTGGGTGGGTGGGTGGATGGATAGATGGATGGGTGGGTGGATGGATGGATAGATGGACTGGGAAAAGCCTGAATATTTTCCATCATCTCCAGTACCAACGTGTGACTCATCTTTGCGACCCTCCAGAGCACTCCTTTGAAGATGCTCTGCTACCTCTATCCTTGATGCAATGTCCTGAGAGGAAATAAAGAGCCATTTACTGAAACCAGGGCTGCCACTGAACTTTGAAATCTGACGGGAGGAAGGAAGAGTGTCCAGTCACTGGTCTGGTCCTTCCTTTTCACAATCTCAGGAAGTCCTGGGTGTGCCTCACAGGCCCCCACCCAGACCACCTCAGGATTCTGAGGGACAAGCCCGTCTCCACGAACCCCTGCTCTCAGGCCCCCAAAGCCCCTTGCTCAGGGCCCTGCACTCGCTAGAGGCTCGGAGGCGGGCAAGGGTAGAGGGAGGAGCACAGGAAGCGGAAAGAGGCCCGGCACAGAGAGAGGGCGGCCCCACGGCCTCCTCACTGCGCCTGGGCCCTTTGCGCATCTGGGTCTCCAGGGAGCAGTTGAGCAGGGGCCGGGGTCTTTCCGCTGCAGAGACCGGAGGCAGGGTTTGCCCCGGGCTTGGAAGCAGCAGCCCCTTGGGGCCCCAGGGGACTTGGGGGAGGGCCCCGGCGGCCTGAGTTCAGTCCACTTCTGACAACAGCCTCAGATGCGCCTGCGATGCCCACGCACCACCTCTTCTGTGGCCGTTGGAGCCCAATTCTGCGGGACCCAGACATATCTATGCAGGTGAGCATCTTCTAACAATAAGCCAGTTAATTCCGGACTCGCGTAAGAATTTCTTGAACTATGGCGGCCCCACTTTGCTCTTTGCTTTCCCAGGGGCTCTCGGTGCCCTTTGCGGAACGACGGGGTCGAGGAGCGTGGGGGCTGTGCCCCCGGCCCCCCGCAGGTGGCGCTGTGCGACCGCCGTTCCGCGCCATGGCCATCCCAGCTCCGGGCAGTTTGCAGCACCCGCTGTTGGTTTAGGGATTTGGGAGCCTTACTTAAAACTAAGTCAACACGTGAACAAGGGAGTCACTGTCTTTCGAACAGGACTGTCATCTGTGACCAGTTCATCGCTTAATGCCCGGAGTTTCGCTTTGTTTCTTATCAGACAGTCCTTTGACCGCGTCTCTGTGCCTCGGAAGACCTTCCCGCTGCGGCTCTGGGCCGAGGAACAAGGGGGCGCAGTTCCCTCCGGGGCTGGTCCCCAGGAGCTGCCCGGCCGGGGTCTGCAGGGGCGTGAGGACTGACGGGTGAGACCCCCCACGGGGCCTGAGTAGCTTGCCTTCCGCACGTGCTGGTAAGGGAGGGATGGAAAGGAATGTTCTGGAAGGCCTGCGGCTGGGCATTTGGTGAAGGTGACACGGGGGTGGGGCCCACGAGGTGCCCGGGGCCTGGAGAAAGCTGGCTCTAACCCTGGGCCCCCCCACCTGCCTGCAGCCCAGCGTGGAGTTGCTGGGCTGCTGTAACCCCCCCCCCCCACTTCCGGCCTGAATACAGGACACGATCTGGGTGGCAAAGCTCCCCTCACACGCTGCTCTGGAATGTGCACACACCCCTTCCGTTCGGCACAGGAGAGCTTGGACTCGGACAAAGGACACATTTCAATTTACTTACGTTCTAGAACTAATGACAAGGGCATTTGGGCACGGTTCTCCCACAGCTCTCCTCTCGGCCCCAAGTCTCCGCCAGAAGGGAGGGTCTGCGGCGGCGGGGGCCCCAGGACCTTTGTCGGCGGGGCCCTGAGCTGCTTCTAAGCCTTCAGACCACCCAGACCGAGGCTCAGCAGTCGCCTCATTTGAGGCGTTTAGGGAAGGGTGCGGCGCCCCCGGTGGGATGCCCCCAGGCCGGAACTGTCCGGCCGTGGGCCCCCCCAAACACCAGCCCGGCTCCAGTCAACCCTGGGAGGTCACGGAGCAGCCCGGACCCCCACCCTTCTCAGGACTGTTCCCCCCCTCCCTTGGAGGGGGTGGTGGGGAGGGGGCGTGTCCTCACTCGCCCCTCCCCGGGGGTTGGGCTAACATTCTCACTCCTGCCTCTCTTCTAGGAAGGGGCGTCTATCTGTGTCAGGACCCCAGACGTGGCCCCAAAACGGCAGAGTGAGTGAGCTTCCTGGGGTCCCGTCGCCACCTTCTCGCGCGATGCTGGCCCTCTAGCAGCAGGGCCAGAGCCTCCCGCCCGTGACCTTGCCTCCTTGCGTTGTCCCCAAACACGGGCCCTCCTGAAGCTTTCTGCAGGGCTGCGGTTGTGAGGGTCACTCCTCCCTTCCTGCCCTGCCCGTCCCTTCCCCGGCCTGTCCCCTCCCTCCTCCTGCCTCTCCCCTCCCCTCCACGCCCCCTCCCCGCCCCTTCCCTCCTGAGTGAGTGATAACTTCACGATTACCTCTGTTTCCACAACAGATAAATACTGGAAAAGGAGTCTTTGTCGAAGTTCAGGCATCAAACTAAACTCACCTTCTTGCTACCTGTACGAACCGTCGGCCCGAATCGCCGAATCTTCGTGGGGGCTCCTCTCTGCAAAGCCCCCATTGTGTGGGTGTCCCACCGGCTTACTTCCCGGTGACCGTGAGTTGAAAGCCACGCACACGTGGGGGTGGAGGTTTTAATCAGGTCAGTTCAGCTCCTTCTTCAGAGACCCGGAGTCGGCAAGCATGCGACTTTCGAGTCACCCGGAAGGGAACACGAGTGGTCCCCGTGTTTCAGGGGACAAATCCCTGACCCCTTTCCCCTCAGATGAGCCTCTGGCCTCCCCCCTCCACGCCCTGGCTGCTGCTTGCCCGCCCCACTCACGGCTGCAGGGCCCCCCAGGCCGGCCGTCCTGCAGGGCAGCGTGGGGCCAGGCGTGGCCTCCATCCAGCCCAAGGGCACAGAGCAGCACAGCGTGTGGCAGGCGAGGCCACCAGACATGGGGGCTCAGCCTGGGTGTCCTGCTGGGCTCTGCCCCCTGGCGGCTCATCTAGGCACCTTCAAGGGCTGCCTCCAAGTCCTGATGCTGGTCCCCGTCCCACCTGCCCGAGCCGCAGGTCAGGGGAGGGCCCGAGCTCCTGTGCTGGGCGAGTGAGCTCATGGGAGCCCCCTCCTCTAGAGGGTCCTCACGCCAGCCCGGGGGTGGGGGTCCCCAGAGCAGCAGCCCTGGACATCCTCTCTCACTGCATCCTTTCTGGGTGAGATCTCCAGCCCCTGCTGGCCTCTCACCTGTGACGGCCGCCACCTGGCGGGGGCTCGGGAGAAGCCGGAGCAGGGGCAGGGGCTGCAGGCGGGGGCAGGAGCCGTGAGAGGGGGCGGTCAGGGAGGCCAGCTGGGAGGCGATGGGAGCCAAGCTGGGCCGGCTGGGGGGAGCTCAGGACAGTGACCATGGGGCATACGTGTGCCTGTGGTGTAGACGGCAGGGCCGGGGGGGGGCGACCTGACGGGGGGCTGGGGGTCGGGGGCTCTGATGCCAGGTGCACATTAAGGGTCGTTAGGTCTCCCTGGGTCCCGTCAGTACCCCGTAATGCCCGTCTCCGTCGTGGGGACTCCCTTGCTCTGGAGGCCGCTCTGTGGACGCGGACGAAGCGGCTCCAGGTGTTCCTGCTTAGAGTTAGCGCAGCACGTCCTCCATCCCTTTACCCTTGTCCGTCCGCGCCTTCCCGCGGGACGCGAGCGGCTCGTATACGACGTACAGTTGGGTCTTGTTTTTTATCCGCTCTGACAGCCTTTGTCCTTATGCCACTCACATTCAAAGTGACTGTTGGGCGCCCCGGGGGCTCAGTGGTTCCGCGTCCGACTCTTGGCTCAGGTCATGATCACGGTTGGTGGGATCGAGCCCCGCAGAGCCTGTTGGGATTCTCTCTCTCTCTCTCTCTCTCTCTCTCTGCCCCTCTCCCACCCTTGCATGCTCTCTCTCCCTCTTTCTCAAGAAAAATAAACTTAAAACAAATACAGTGACAATGGATACAGTTGGATTAGCATCCACCATATTGGTTCCTGTTCGACATTCATTGTTCTTCACTCTGTGACTTTTTTGGTCGTCTGCTCTTTTTCCGTCTTCTTTGCTTTTATCCGAATGTTTGCATGATTCCATTTTCCCTCATCTCTCAGCCCATCTGTGATACCTCTTCTGTTTTTTTTCTTACCTTTTTAGTGGTTGCCCTGGAGTTTGCAATATCCATTCATAACTAATGCGAATCCACTTTAAATGGCGCCTTCCTGCTGCAGGGACGGTGCAGCCGCCTCATAGCGGGCACTCCCCTCGCAGCGCCTCCCTCTGTTCCTCATCCATAAGCTCTGATCACCACATACGTCGTTGCTACCATTTCATTCACTGAGATGTAATCAACATGTAACATATTAGATTCTTGTCTTTTGAGACTAGCCATTCTGACGGGTGAGGTGAGTTGTGGTTTTGGTTTGTGTTTCCCTGACGATGAGTGACGCTGAGCATCATTCCATGTGTGTGTTGGCATCTGGACGTCCTCTTTGGAGAAGTGTCTGTTCACGTCTTCTGCCCACTTTTAAACCAGGTTGTGTGTTTTTTGGCTTTTGAGTAATAAGAGTTCTTTATATATTTTGGATGTTAGTCCCTTATCAGGTATATTGTTTGCAGATATTTCCTTCCGTTCCATAGGCTGCTTTTCCATTTTGCCGATGGTTTCCTTTGCCACGCAGAAGCTCTTTAGTTTGATGTGGTCCCTCTTGTTCGTTTTTACCCTGTTGTCTTTGCTTTTGAAGTCAGGTCCAAAAAATCATCACTAAGACTGATGCCAAAGAGCTCACTGCCTGTGTTTCCTCTAGGACTTTTGTGGTTCCAGGTCTTACGTTAAAGTCTTGAATCCATTTTGGGTTAATTTTTGTGTCTGGTGTGAGGAAGTCATCTGCATGTGGCTTCCCAGCTTTCCCAACACCATTTGTTGAAAAGACTGTCTTTCCCTGCTGTATGTTCTTGCTCCCTTTATTATAAATTAATCGACCATATGTGCATGGGTTTATTTCTGGGCTTTCTGTTCTGTTCCATTGACCCATGGGTCTGTTTTGTGCTAATCCCACAAATTTTGATTACTGCAATTTATAATATAGTTTGAAATCAGGGAGTGTGGTACTTCCAACCTTGTTCTTTCTCAAGATTTGTTTGGCTACTTGGAGTCTTTTGTGGTTTTATATGAATTTTAGAATTATTTGTTGTATTTCTGTGAAAAATGCCTTTGGAATTTTGTTAGGGACCACATTGAATCTGTAGGTTGCTTTGGGTAGTATGGACATTTTAACACAATGAATTCTTCCAGTCCGTGAGCATGGGATTCCATTTTTTTTGTATCTTAAAATTTCTTTCATCAGTGTCTTATAGTTTTCAGTGCACTGTTTTTTCACCTCCTTGGTTAAATTTATTCCTAGATGTTTAAATCTTTCTGATACACTTGTAAATGAGATTGCTTTCTTAATTTCTCATTCTGATAGTTCATTGTTAGTGTATAGAAACACAACAGATTTCTGTCTGTTGATTTTGTATTCTATGACTTTACTGAATTTGTGTATCTGTTCTAGCAGTTGTTTGGTGAAGTCTTTTTTTTAAAAGTCATTTTCTTTATTTTATTTTATTTTATTTACTGGCTTATTTATTTTTGAGAGAGAAAGAGAGAGAGAGAGAGAGAGAGCGAGCAAGCAAGCGCAGAGGGGGAGAGAGAGAGGGAGACACAGAATCTGAAGCAGCTCCAGGCTCGGAGGTGTCAGCACAGAGCCCGATGTGGGGCTCCAGTTCACGAATCGTGAAATCATGACCTGAGCCAAAGTCAGATAGTCAACCGACTAACCTGCCCAGGCCCCCCTGTTTGGTGGAGTCTTTAGGGTTTTCTATATCTATATGCAAATAATGACAGTTATTTTCAGGACTTCCTTCTTTCCAATTTGGATGTTTCCTACTTCTTTTTCTTGTCTGATTGCTGTGGCGAGGACTTCCAGTCCTATGTTGAACAAAAGTGGTGAGAATGGACATCCTTGTCTTGTTCCTGGTCTTAGACTAAAAGCTTTCAGCGTTTCCCCATTGAGTGTGCTGCGAGCCGTGGGCTTGTACTACGTGGCCTTTATTATGTGGAGGTACATTCCCTCTATACTCACTTTGTTGAGAGTTTTTATCATAAATAGGTGTTGAGTTTAGTCAAATGCCTTTTCTGCATCTTTTGAGATGATTCTATGATTTTTATTCCTCATTTTGTTAATGCGGTGCTCGTATGGATTGATTTGTGAATCCTATTGTGTATCTGTTAGGTCAGCGAAGGACAGGAAACAGAGAACTTTTACTTTACCCTCGTCCGTTCATTCTCTAACACGTTTCCTTTTCTTAACTCAGGTCTGAGACATGCAGTTCTTTCTGCTGCTTTCCTGTTTGTGTGCAGGAGCCTGTGTGCGGGTCCTGGGGTCTCCGTGGGGCCTGCTGAGGGGGGCGCTCAGCCGAGGACCTGACCGGGATCCCAGGGGGTGCTGTGCCCGGGCAGGAGGCCGGGTGTGGTGGGAGGGGAGGGTGCGGCTTTGCCCGTTGCACACCCATCCAGGGGTGGAGGGTGAGCAAGCCCCAGGCCCTGCTTTCTCACTGCCCAGAGACGCTGGGGTGCTAGGCGGTGCTCAGTGGACCAGCAGGAAGACCTCGCCCTTGGCACTGCCCCCGAGGCAGGTCCCCAGGCACCGCAGGAGGGGTCCCTGGGCAGGAGCTGACGTCCCGCAGTGTAGACGACTGTGCGGGGGGGCGATGGGGGGCGAGGGTGTGGTTCCCACCGTCAGGGGGCAGGTCCCGGGCTGGAGCTTCTTTCTGCCCATGCTGGAGCCCCAGTGGGCGCAGCGCCTGCCATGGGATGGACATGGGGTGGAGCAAGCTCAGTGTCCGTCTAGCTAGGGATGGTCACCTGTCACCGTCACCTGTCAGGCTGCACGCCTGGGGGATCGGACCCCCCTCTGACCTCCGGGAAGAACCGGCCGGACCGCCCGGGGTCACCCGTGACCTGCATATGCTTGGCCGCTCCTCCCACACCCTGAATCATACGGAGCTCATCCCGTCTTCCCAGGGGTACCTGCGGTCACAGTGGGAGACCCTGGGTCTTGCCATCTGTCTTCCCCAGAAGCAGCCACCACGTGTGGCTAGTGACACAGGTGCAAGAGCCGTGCTGGAGGCAGAGTCAGTGCAGGTGGCTCAGAAATGTTCTCCCGGACGGCATTTCCTCTGCAAGGAGCAGGGCTGGGAGGGGGTCTGGAAGGAAGTGGGGGCTGGGAAACCCAGACCCCAAATCAGGGAGGATCGTGCGTGAGCCCAGCGCCCAGGACCTGGCCACTGGCTTCCACTTGGAGTCCCTGCGTGCCCCTGCCAGAGACGGGCGCCGGACAGACCCTGCAGTGCGTGCCGGGGGCAGGTCCGAACGCACTCAGCCTCACGACCAGGCTGAGCGCGGCCAGAGGCAGCTGCGGAACACAGAGGGGCGGCCGTGCGCCTGCGCCTGGCGGCATCAGAGGCAGCGAGCTCGACGCTCACCTGGTCAAGGCGGCCTCCCGCGCCCCGCAGGCCCAGCTGCCTCACTTCTCTGTGACTCATCTCGAGAGAGGCCCGCGTGTGTCCTGCGGGGTTGGCTGAGGCTGCACGCGTGGACGGAGCTGCTGATCGGCCTGACCGCCTCCCACACAGGTGACTCTGAGGGCGGGAGGGGGACGCGGGGGTCCCGGTGCTTGCTGAGGATTCTGCTTTCAGCCCACAAACGCACGCCGGGCATGTCCTCTGAGTTTGGGAAGGGAGGGCCTGGCTGGACAGGGCCGCCCTCCCCCAGGCCAGTGACCAGAGTGCGGTGCTGGGGGAGAGGCCGGGAAGAGCCCAGGGGAGCAGAGGCCAGGGGAGCAGAGCCCAGGGGAGCAGGGGCCAGGGGAGCAGAGGAATGGAGAACGATGGCAGGCTGGAGGAGGTGAGGGCTTGGACATCTGGGGAGCTCCCGGCTCTCCTCTGAGAGAACAGGGCTTGGGAAGAGGGCCGATGGGCACGCTGGGCGCACAGACGCCAGGCGGGAGGAAGTGATTCCCAGTGTGGAACCTCCCGTGGGAAGCTTGGACTCCTGGGTCCCTTGGGAGGGGCCCCAGGTCTTGGTAGTGGCCCCTCGGTGCGGGTGCGGGCAGGCGCGGGCGCGCAGGGAGGAGGGCCCGGGCATCAGTGGGCCTCTGTCCAGGGTCCAGGGTGCCGTGTCGGCCGTGTTACCCAGTGCGGGGACGGCTGGGGACCTGGAGGCCGGGTTTATGAGGAGGGGAGGCAGTTTGCCTCTGGCGACTGGTTTGAGAAGTGTGACAGTGTTACTGGAAACTGTCCCTGAGTTATGTGAGCATAGGCTGTGCAGGTCCAGGGCCGGGGTTCCAGGAGTCGCTCTGGGGGACGGGCGCACCAGGACTGGGGCAGAAGAGGGGTCACAGTGCGCCGGGCTCTGAGCTGGGACCGCCCCTCAGAGGTGTGTGCTGACGGTCCCGGCCTGGAGGGCCCCCGGTCCACGCAGGTGGGGCTGCTCTGCCGGCCCTGGGACAGGGCATCGCTTTTGGTCTGTCTCTGTCTGTGTGTTTCTCTGTCTCCCTCTCACCTGGGTGAGGGAGAGTTCTGGAATGTTCCACCTCGTCTTCCCCACAGGTCAGGAACCAGCGTGGGGCGCTGCCAACAGAGGGGTGGGCCCACGGATGTGTGGGAACAGGGCCTGGGAGCCGTCCACACTGCAGCCACGTGCTGCCCTCGAGTGCCCCGACTGGGCAGGAATGGGGTCATCGTGGGCACCCCGGGTCCACAGGGAACGTGCCTGGAACGCAGACGGCCACCTTTCAGGAGCCTGTTTGCTCTACTGGGGTGCAGGCTGCTCCTCCCCAGGTCAGCGTCCAGAGGTCACCTGGGGGCGGGGGGGGTCATTGCTCTGACGGTGGCGGCGGCATCCAGCCCCCTCCGCCCCGTCTGTGGTTCAGGGTCTGGAGACTGGGTGCAGGTGCAGACACAGCGTGGGCGGTGACTCCTCTGCGGCAGGGCCCTCGGCCTCCTCGTGACGCCCTGTGGTCGGCCCAGCCCTTCTGCCTCGGGGCTGCAGGGTCAAGGGCATCTGGCAGGTGTCTGTGGATCGGGGGTGGCTGCCCCTCCCGCCTGCTGCCCGGCCCGTGGTGGCCCCTGTCGTCCCCCAGCTCTGATTGCCACCCACGGCTGCTGTCAGGGAGCCCGAGCGGCCACAGCACTCGCCACCAGCTCTGGCCACGAGGCGGCCATGCTCACATCTCGGTGGTCACCGCGGTGTCCTCCGGGCCTTCCTGGGAACACCGCCTGCCTGCGGTGGGTGCCCAGCAGGGCCGCTTCTCCGAGCCCGTGTGTCGCAGGCTCAGAGGTGGGTGCTCTGTTCCGCTGAGCCTGGTCCACCGGGGCCTCGCCGTCTCCTGGGCCCGCAGGCTGGGTTGGTGCAGCCCTTTCCGCTCCCAGCACGTGCGTGCTTGCAGGGGGAAGCGCGAGGCCACTGGCCCTGGAACCACGTCACCAGGAGGCTGGCGGGCGACCCCCGGGGAAGGGATGCAGCTCTTACAAGGCAGGGTCTCCTGTGCCGGCTTCACAGGGGCCGCTAGCCCGCAGGGTCCCGAGGAATCTGGCGATCTCTCCCATGTGTGCCCGTCCCCATGCCTGCACCGCGCCCGGCCGTGGCCTGCGTGCCTGCTCCAGCCTG
>CM053571.1:1001686-1014685 GCA_028646485.1 Cryptoprocta ferox
CACTGATTTTTCTCCCACCTGTCACTGTGGACGCACGCGCACTCACTGAGGGATGAAGTTAGAGCAGGCGTGTTAATAACTCATGTGAACTCATTTTTCTAAGAATTTGATGGGAGAATTAGTTGGTATTAAAAATGCTGTGGTTTTTTATTGTGATTACCTGTTCTTTTAAAGCAGAATGCATTTTAAATAGCGCAACAAACTAATTAACCACTTTGTTTACGTAAAGAACAGCCCTTGGAAATGGGAGGGGACTCTCCTCCAGAGTTAATGGGAACAGTGGAAGGTTCTGGAAGAGATCTCTATCAAGGAGGTCACTTCTGCTTAGCAACAAACCAGACCACGAGGCTGGATCAGGTTGGGGGGTGTCCACACGGGGCGGCTGGGCCGGCTCGCTGGCCTCCCGCGGACGCTGTGGCTCTGGTCTGGGAGGATCCCAGAGCGGCTCGGTGGGCCCCGGCCGTCTCTTCCGCTCTGCACTGGGGCTTCCTGCCCCTCCAGGGGACTTGGGGTCTGGGGGGAGGTGAGACACTGCTTTGGTAGAGTCTGCCGTCCCTTGTCGGGGGGGACACTGGAGTTCCCTGGCAGGCGCGGTCCCGTGTCCCCTCTGGTCTGGGCGAGCTGCTCTGCCGTCCCGTCCGGGCCTGAGCGCGTGTGCGGGTCCTTCCCCGCGCCGGCCCCCCTCCCTGGTCTTCGGGCCGAGAACAAGCTGTGGAGATGGGGTCCTGTGTCACCTCAGTGAGGGCCTGGGGGTCCTAACCGAGGTCAGTGCTGGGTGGGGGACATGTTAGATCTGCCAGAAGTGAGCCTCCCCCACCCCCAAGCCTTTGTTCCTCCTTCCCGTGCTCGATCCTAAACCCGTCACAGGTTCAACAGTGGCCTCGATCAAAATGGTGACGTCCCAGGACCTCAGGGTGACATGTGTGGAGATGGGGTCTTTCTGGGGGGGACTTAGGTGAACTGAGGTCTCAGGGTGACCTTGACCCAACGCGGTGGGTGTGCCTATGAGAGGTCAGGACGTGCGCGCACACAGAGGGATGGCCACGTGGGGACGCAGGGGGGTTGGTGTCTACACGGCAACCAGAGGCTTTGGGAGGTGCCAGCCCCACACACCTGGACCTCGGCCTCCGGAACTGCGAGAGGACGGAGGTCTGTCGTTGAAGGCGGCACGGCGCTTTGTCGCGGGGGCCCCAGTGAAGGCACACACACCGGCCCCTGCTGTCCCCAACGAGCACCGGGCATCCCCCCAGAAGGTCGGCGACCCCACAGCTGCGGTGGGGGAGGGGCAGCCTAACGCGCAGACCCGGAGCTGCACGGAAGTGGGGTCGATTCAAACAGGAGCCCGGCCTCCTCGCCCCTTCCACTCACCCAGCTCTGTTTCGGGGTCTCCGTCCTCCTCACGGGCACAGCCCGGAATGGGAAGAGCCTTCCGCTGACGACAGGTCTGTCAGACTGGACGGGCGTGTCAGCTCACAGTCGCCGGGACCCGAGACCTGGAAAGGTCCGTGGGTGTGGGCATCAGCTTGCGGGCTCTGCGGACAGGCCGGGGGCCTCTGCGGGGCTGGGACCACCGTGACCCTGAGGTCCGGAGATGCTGAGCGTCAGGGAATTCGGGGCTTCTCACGTCGGGTGGGCCCTGCGGGTGGCCCTGTGTCTACCGTGTGTGTCCCCCTGACGCCCACGAGCGGCCAGGTGTGGGCGTCATGGCCCCCAGGCCTGGAGGGAAGCCCACAGCCTCCACGTTGTGAGCCGATGTGGGTCCCACGGAAGGGCCCCGTGGACACAGTGCATCACCTACAGGAAACGCGGGGACGCACGGGGCAGAGAGCAGATGTAGCTCCTGCTGATTGAACTTTGCAAGGGAATTTAACAGTGACAAGTCAATTCCTCCTTAAAGTTTTTATAAGGGGAGAGGCCCATGGGCCCCCAGCCCCAGGGCACAGGGAGGGCCGACCACGTGCCTCGAGGGCCAGCTCCGTGGTGGGCCCGGTGGGGCCTGTGGGGCAGGAGGAAACCCACCCAGCCTGGGCCCCCGTCTCCCCACACAGGCGTTCCTGTGGGACCCGCCGGTCACCTGCCCAGGACGTGCTTGCCTGGTCTGCCCTCTGCCTCCTGCGGACGATGAGCCCCGCACAGCTCGGTGTCGAGGACTCTGGGCCAGCTCAGGTGTGGCCTGGGTTCGGGCCGAGAGTGTCCAGCTGTGGTGGCAGAGTGGTGAGTGGCCCACGCAGTGTACGGTGTGTGGGGCGGAAGTTTCCTGTGGATGCTCCTTCCTCCAGAACCGGGGTCTCCTCGGGGTGGGGGTGTGGTCTGGGCGCCAGGAGGCCTGATGGCAATGTTTCACAGGGCAGGTGTCGATGGAGGGGTGGGCAGATGCGCTGAAGCGTCCGTGTGCCACAGCGCGGGGTGGGGGCGAGGGGGCGTGGCCTCCCCGGGTGGAAGGGAAGCTGGGCATGTGGCGGTTTGCAGACCACAGACGAAGGGCTCCAGGGACAAAGTGGGTGTTTGGGGGCAGCGAGGGGCCTCCTGGTGGGAAGCCTGGTGCGGTGGCATAGCTGTGTCCCCACGGACGTCACCACGGAGCCGGAGATGGTGGCCGTGCAGCTCTGAGCGTCGGGGGGTTGTCGGCAGCGCGGGCCGGCTACGGGCGGTCTCTGCACACTCACCCCGAGAGCCTGGTTCTGTTTGCGGCCAGAGCGTGGGCAGCCCGGGGACTGGGAGTGGTTCTTACGTGTCTCAGCCCATCGGGGCGTCCGGAGCAAAGACACCGTGGACAGGGGCTCTTGAACAGACAAGTTCATTCCCACCTTCTGGAGGCGGGGGACTCCAAGACCACGGCGCCACGGCCCCGCTGTCCGGTGAGGCTGCCTCCTCGCCATGTCCTCCAGCGGCGGACGGGGACAGACGGTTTCGGGGCCTCGAACACCAGTGCCACGGAGGGGGGCAGCGGTTCAACACATGCATTTGGGGAGGGGGACGCGGACGCTCAGAGCACGGCAGTGCCCTTCCCCTCCCCTCCCTTCATTTCCCAGGTGGGCATCCAAGTCCTGGAGGAGCAGCTGAATTCCCCAGGCCCGGGGGGTCCAGCGGGGCCAGGGTAGGGCCTTCTGGGTTGTGCGGAGCTCAGTCCTTGAGCGCGCTGAAATCCAGCAGGAGCGCACGGGACCCCAACTTGGGGACCCTTCTGCTTTCGAATGTTCCACCAGCCAAGTGCTGGCCAAGAGATGAGCGGAGTCATGAGGCTCAGGATATTTTTAATTGATAGACCTCAACTCTGACTTGTCCCTGATTTTAAAACGTGATTTTATTGTAAAACTAAAAAAAAAAAAAAAAAAAAAAAGCTCATTATTGAGGGGCTGGAAAACACTGAAAGACACTAAGAAGAAAATTAAAAATAAATCATCCATAACTTGACTGGCCAGAGACAATTCCTGTTAATTTTTTTGATGTATTTCCTACCGAAGTTATATCTTTGTAAGGTTGTGATGCAGAGAACACAGGAATCTGACCCACGCCCGCTTGTCCTTAACATAGAATCGTGGATTCCTAATTAAAAGCTTCTTTCGTTATCCTGAGTAATGACTTGTAGCCAGACCTGCCTGTGTGGGTGGCAAAGTCTCTTATTTTCTTCTTTTTTGTATTAAATTATTAACGCCACAAATACAGATGAATCTCTGATTTTTCTATCGTCTTCCAATTAGAACAGAACACAGAGACGTTCAGCTGCTGTGTGTTGGCAAGTTTGGCTTTTGAAGAACAGGAGGGTGGGGCCCGTGAGCCCCTTGGTGACCCCGGGACCGGGGACACGCAGAGGCGCCCCGAGGGCAGGCCTGGTTGGTGCCCTGCGGAAGCCTCTGGGAAAAGCCGAGTTGATTAATTAAGTGGGGTCGGCTTGCGCTTCTGAGACCGCCGGGCGGCGAGAGGCCCAGGTGGCCCGGCCAGGGGGCCCCGGGATCAGGCCCACCCCAAGCCTTGGGCGCCCGGCGCGGGCACGTGCTTGCTCCTAGACTTAGGGCGCTCTCGCGTCGTGGGGAGAGCGTGCCCCCCGGGAGGCCCTTCGCCGAGGCAGGCCCTGGCCCACCTCCCAGCGGAGCGGAGAATCTCCCGCCTCTGGAGGAGGGACGGCTGCTTCTGCGGCCACTCCTGCCCCTGGAAACCGCCACCCTGGAAACCGCCGGCGCCGGGGGGCAAGTAGGGCAGCTGCATGTGGCCAAACGGTAGCATAACTGAGATGCAAACTGTGACGTGGCCTCAGTCCGTCCCCCCCACCCCCGCCCCGTCATTGCGCGCGCCGCGCCACCGCTGGGTGGGCCTCCCAGTATAGTGTGGTTTTAGTCAACAGCAAGATTGTTAAATGTATAAAATTTTTTTAATAAAAATATTTATTCATTTATGAAAGAAACACAGCGTGAGTGGGGGAGGGGCAGAGAGAGAGGGAGACAGAATCGGAAGCAGCTCCAGGCTCCGAGCTGTCAGCACAGAGCCCGATGCGGGGCTCGAACCCACGAACCTGAGATCGTGACCTGAGCTGAAGTCGGACGCTCAACCGACTGAGCCCCCCAGGCTCCCATAAATATATAAAATTCTGAGCTAGTGTGACAAAGTCAAGAAAAGCTTGGAAAGCACCTGGTTAGTCCAGGGGAGATGATAGGGCTGGGCCGTGGACGGAGCGAACACACAGGCTCTGGCCCACGTGGGTGGGGAGGACGTGGGGCCCGGGGCTGGGCTGGCGGGCCTGGTGGGCGGAGTGGACAGAGCCGCTGAGGGGCGGCAGGCGAGGGCTCTGCCGGGGGGCAGAGCTCGGTGGAGGGGGCCTGGCCGCCCTGGTCCAGAGCGTGTCCAGTGGCGCTCTGACCCCGCGCCTGCTCGCTGCACGTCCTGTGGGAAAGAATTTGGCGCAATCCCCCGTGATGCAGACAGGCCATCGTTGAGCGAGTCACGGGCACAGCAGAAAAGATGACAGTAACAAGCTCAAACCGCGACAGCACCTGTACTAACAGCGTCTGAAGCACAGAGTGAGCAGTGTGTACCAGGCAGACGCACCCACAGCCCGGAGAGAAGGTGAGGAGCAGGTGCAACTTGTGGAAGGACGGCCACGCTCGCGAGTTGGAGACGGACATTCACGACTCACCAGCTGGCCTGCAGAGTCAGCGTGACCCCACGGAAAATCCCAGAAGACCTTTTGTGGAGCGGACAGGCTGACCCCTGTCTCTCCAGGAAAACTGGAGTCTCTCCAGGAAACCTCATAGACGTGGTCTCTGTGACCCGGCGGCAGGCAGGCATCTCTCCTACAGACAGAGACACATCAGCCCCGAAAGAAAAAACATCAATGAACCGCACTTGATCCAAACTAAAAACAGTCCCTATTTGAAAGTTACCCCCAAAGGACGCCTGGGGGCTCAGTCGGTTAAGTGCCCGACTCTTGGTCTCGGCTCAGGTCGCGATCTCACAATTTCGTGAGTTTGAGCCCCAAGTCGGGCTCTGGGCTGACAGTGTGGAAACTGCTTGGGATTCTCTCTCTCTGTCTCTCTCTCTGTCTCTCTCTCTCTCTCTCTCTGTGCCCCTCCCCTGTTTGCTCTCTCGCTCAAAATAAAAAACTTAAGAAAAAAAGAGAAAGTGACAGTCAAGGAAAGGACAAAGGAAGCCATGAACTAGCAGCAAAAGCTCTGTCACCCTTATGTCCCAGGAAAGACTTTTGAGCAGAGTGGGAAGAACTGGTCTAACTCAAACATCGCAATTGTAAAGGAAAGGTTGAAACGTTGGAACAGACACTTCACGAAAGACTGGTAGCTGCTCGTGTGTGCATGAAGACGGGAGACCCACGTCCCACAAGGCTCGGCCCGTGCTCAAGTGCTCGTGAGCACCGTTGCGAGGCCGGGGCGGGGTCAGCGTGTTTGTATTCTGGACGTGGGATGCGGGGGCCCGATAGAAAGCCACTCAGAATGAGGAGCAGTGGGCCACCAGGACACCGGGGCCACCGTCACTCTGCAAACACGCTGAGCGAGAGAAGCAGACACAGAGGACGTCCCGTGAACATCTGTCCTAAAATCCCACGACAGTGACAGAGCGGGCCCGCTGCAGGCCGGCGTGACGGGACGGGCTCAGGAAATGCCGGGTACGTGGGGCACATTCGGCAAACCCACGAAACTCTACTCTTAAAATGGGTGCATTTTATTTTTTATCAATATGCCTCAGTAAAGTGGGATTCACATGATCTGGACGATCATGAGAAGAGATTGACCAATGTGTGCTGTGTGCACACATACAGTGCACACACACGGCACACACAGTGCACACACACGGCACACATACAGTGCACACACACGGCACACACAGCACACACGGCACACACACAGCACACACGGCACACACGTGCGATGACTGCTTATGTCACTACACGGGTGCACACGTGTGTGTGTGCATTTTGTGTACACGTATTATAAAGGGATAAATAAGTGGATCTTTACACATTATACAGGTTTATACGGGAAAATCGTACATTTGGATTGATCGGTGATTGGTTGATGGTGGTTGATGCTGCCGGTGAGAGCGCAGTCAGCCCTCGCACCAGCCAAGCCCCGGCTGGGGTCGGTCGCCCCACAGGCAGCTCCTGCGCAGGGAGGCCCCAGCTTTCTTGCTCGGACGCAGGAGCGGGGGCGCACACAGCCCTCCTGACCACAGCAGGGGGAAGGTCTTCTCGCTGCCTTTCCTGGTCTCGGGGCGCCCTGCCAGACGCCCAGGGGCCGTCGCCGCAGGGATGCGTACGCTGGGTCCAAGGATGTGGGTCCTTGCTTTGTGTCTACACCCACGGAATAAACCACTGCTCGTGGGAAGGGCGTTTGTTTGAAATGACAGGACGGGCGTCCGGTGGCTCCTAATTCCGTCTTTCCCACGTGACTTGTGTGCACACCGCTGTCTCCCCCTCGGCTCGTGGCCTGAGCACATTTGTAAAACAAACCATTATCTTCCCAGGAAGAGGGCGTGCCATCTGTCTGCCCAGTTTCCAGAAACATCTCCTGAAAACCTCACTTGGGTCTGACGGTGCCAGCTACACGTGGCTTTCTTTTCTCAGGAGACGCGGAGGAGCTGATTTCTTTCTGACAGACTCTGACCTTCGTCAGTTAGTGCAGGAGCTCGGGAAGAGTGCAGTTCCCACGGGGCGGCGGGCTGCGTGTGGCTGTCGTCCCTTCAGGAAACGCTCGCTCGCCTTCCTGAATGCGGGGGAGCCGGGGACACCGTGCAGGACCGGTCTCAGCCCCTTGGGGCCTCGGCTCCTTGGATCTCAGGCGCACGGGGTCAGCTCCCTGGGTCTCAGCTCCTCGGGCGGTGGGCGTCTCAGGATCGCCAGTGTCCCGGCCGGTAACTCGAGAATCTGCGGGGACGGGGGCAGCCTGAGTCGTGACCGGGCTGTGAGTTCCGTGGACTTCTCCTCACAAAGGCAAAGAGGCTCGGGAATGCTGCCCCGCCGAGCCGTGAAGCTTAATGTGTAGTCGTTACAAACACAGAGGAAAGGTGCACCTGGGAATATGCACCTGGGGCACTCTCGGGAGTACGGAGAGGACTCTGGAGTGTGGGAGCACTCGGGGGTGTGGCGAGCACTCCAGCGTGAGGGAGCATTTGGGAGTGTGGGGAGCACCTAGGAGTATTGGGAGCACTCAGGAGTGTGGGGAACGGCGAGCACTCAGGAGTGTGGGGAATGGTGAGCACTCGGGAGTGTGGGGAGCACTCGGGAGTGTGGGGAGCATTTAGGGAGTGGGGAGCATTTAGGAGTGTGGGGAGCATCTAGGAGTGTGGGGAGCATTCAGGAGTATGGGGAGCATGTAGGAGTACGGCGAGCACTCCGGAGTGTGGGGAGCATCTAGGAGTATGGGGAGCACCCAGGAGTATGGGGAGCATGTAGGAGTACGGCGAGCACTCGGGAGTGTGGGGAGCATCTAGGAGTACGGGGAGCACTCGGGAGTGTGGGGAGCATCTAGGAGTACGGCAAGCACTCGGGAGTGTGGGGAGCAGCCAGGAGTGTGGGGAGCCCTAGGAGTGTGCGGAGCACTCAGGAGTGTGGGGAGCACTTAGGGAGTGTGGGGAGCCCTAGGAGTGTGCAGAGCACCCAGGAGTGTGCGGAGCACTCAGGAGTGTGGGGAGCCCTAGGAGTGTGGGGAGCACCTAGAAGTGTGGGGAGCACTCCGGGGTGTGGGAGCATGTCTCCATTTGCAGGTTGGTGACAAATTCCACAGGTGGTGTGACGTCACAAGTGGAGGGAAGGCCAAGGGGCTCTAACTTGTCTGACTTGGTCAGTCCACGCCAGGGGCTTCCTGCTGAGCCAGCATCGTAGGAAACGAACCGCTCAGGCCGAGGGCGGGCAGCGAGTCGTCCCCGGACCCAGAGCCGCCACAAGGGTCCCCTGGAGCGGGTCCCCATGTGGACTCTGGAACCCGCAATGCCCGCCTGGGTCTCGTGCGTCGTCCCTGCCCGGAAGCCCTCCCTCCCGCCCCTCCGAGGCTAAGCGCAGGAGGACGTGGGAGGCAAGTGGCTGGCCCTCTCTCTCGCCCCCAGTCTGGCCCCATGGGAGTGACCCTGTCTCCTCACCCAGCTGAGTTTGTCACCGCCGCCGCCTGGGCAAAGGGGCGGCTTGGTGTTCAGCCTCGGCCGGGCGAGGACCAAGCAGAGGCCGAGTGACAGGAACGGAAATGCCGCGTCCGGGGCCCTGCCGTGGACGCCCCCGTGGCTGGGGGGGGCTGACTCCCCTTATTTCCCTCTTTCCGCCTCCGTCACAGATGCCGGGTGAGTCCTGTGTGCAGTCACACGGTCCCGTTTCTGGTCCTCCACCTGTGACCTTCGTGTCCGGTCTGTCCACAAGGGAAGTGGGGCTGGGGCTCTGGGAACCTGGCGTGTGTCTGGGTCTCCCTGCGGCAGCGAAGAAGCCGTTCGCAGCTACCGGCTCGATCGGGGATGTGACAGTCACAGGACATGCCGGGCTGACGGGGGAGTCCGGGCTGGCTCCCTGGAGGAGGAGGGTGTGGGAGGAGGAGGAGGCGGCTGGGACGATGGTGTGCACCGAGCACTGAAGGGCTTGCCGGGGACACTGCGGTGCTTTAGAGCCGGAGCCAGAGCCCGGCCTGGGGTCAGACAGTCTCAGCGACGGGCTGAGACTGTGTCGAATTTTCATTCGTTGACAAACTGCTGAGGTGTCTGAGGAAGGCCCCTGACCAGCGTCCCTTAAAGTTCACGGGCCGGGACGGGAAGCAGCGACAGTCTGGGGACCTCGTCTCTTCCGTGGAGCCCCGTGCAGTCAGATGTGCAAATGCCGCCAGCGAGGCCTCCGTGGCACGTGGCCTCCTCGACACTTCTCAACACGGCACGTGGGCCCGGACGGCAATTCCAGTTGAGTCTCAGATGCACCTGGAATATGGAATCCCGACGACGGGTTTCCCGTGAGGAAAACCGTAAGGAAGTCCCCGTGCTAAGTGGCGCGAGCGCGACACCGTGGTCGGGTTTAGAAAGTTTTGAAATAAATACTTCCGAGAAGCGTCTCAGCCGTTGGCGGAACGGCCGGCCGAGCCCGTGGACGTCCCCGGGCCGTGCGGATGTTGCGGAATAAGTGGCCTTCAGCAGCGAAGCAGGAAAATTCCATTCCTGCGAGTCAGGCTGTGAGTCCTGTCTTCCCTCTTGTCCCTGCCCCACGCCTGGCCCGTGGCCAACGTGTCCCCAGGCCGTGCCCACGCCTCCCCTGTGCTTCCTTCCAGAGACCCCAGGTGCCTGTGGGGCTGGGCGCAGCCCAGCCTCCCGGCCTCCCTGCGGGCAGCCCTGCACCAGCGGGGACCTTCCTGGGCCTGAGGCTGCTTTTCTCCCCACGGAACCCAGGCCCCCGAGGTGCGTGTCTGCAGGGGCCTGTGTGTGGCCCACGCTGCCCGAGGAGCAGGGGCCTCTGCCTCCAGGGACTGAGCCTCGCAATCACCAGTGCGTTCAGATTTGCCGACTTTAAAAAGAACAAAAGTGGGCAATCGCCAAGGGCAAAGTGGGGGCTGCAGACCAGGACCCCTTGCCGGAGGGCGAGGCTGCCGCCCCCGCTGGGCGTCCCCGGGGGGCAGAGGGCATCGAGGCTGGTGGTAGGAGGTAGCCGGACAAGCACTCTGCCGCCTGTGCCTGCAGCCGCCCCGAGCAGCTCCGTGCGGGACGCGTAGAGGCTCTGAGCCTTGGTTTGGGGAGGGGTGAGCATGCAGCCCCCCACCTCTCACGGGGGCTGTGTCCACGGACGTGACGTGCCTGGGAGGGGCCCGGAGCGACAGCCCAGGGCAGGGCAGGGCCCTTTGCTGGCTGCGTGGCCTCGGCGACGTGGGCGTGAATGACCTGTGGGTGTCTGGCCTGCGAGCCCCCGGAACCTGCACTTCCACGGAAAGAAGCGGAGGAGGGAACAACCCAACTCGCGGGGGCCGTGCCGTGCTCCTCGTGGGCGGGACTTGCCTTGACGGAAGCAGAGAGCGATTCTCCGCCGTCGTGGCCGCAGCGCAGGCGGAGGCCACAGGCCAAGGTCGCAGGCGAGGCCCCCGCTCGGCCTCGCTTGTGAAAGCGCAGCGCAGCTGGGGCTGGCCCGGGGCGCGCTTTGCTGACCGTGCTCCCGTTGCAGGCGGGCTGAGCCCCCCGGTCCTCCGAGCAGGAAGGGTCTTCCAGCTCCAGAGAGCGGCCGGCGGGGAGGGCCCCCACCCACCACCGCCCCACCGAGGACCGAGCCGTCAGACCTGCGGCTGCACCTGTCCGGCCCGGCCGTGTAACGAGCCGTCTCCATCCTGGGGCGGCTCTGGCCCGTGTCCAGGCGGTGGGCTTTGAGCTCTGTGCCCCCGGCCAACGTGCAGGAGGGCGGGGAGTGTCATGTCAGCAGGTCACAGCCCCGGCCGAGGAGGGACACACGTCCCTCTGCTCCTGTCTCTGAGCCGAGACCGTTCACATGAGCACGCGAGTCCCCACAGGAGCCCCACGGCGTGGTGACGGTGACATGGGCTCACGCTCGAGCGCCAGGACCCGCCCCAGAGACCCCGGCCTCCCTGGGAACCTCCTACGAGGAAACCAGTTCCGTTCGATTCAACCCCTGAACGTCTGTGGGGGCCCCTGCCCGCCGGCGGGGTGTGTGGGCGGCGACCCGGCCCCTGGGAGCGGAAGGTCGCAGGGCACGTCCACTCCAACAGGTGTCCTTTGGTGGCTCTTTCTGTGGACGCCCCCTCAGCAAGCGACTCTGTCCCGGACAGAAGGGACGGGGCCACACGTGCGTGGGAGCCTGCACAGCGCCTGGAACAAGGTCTCAACGGCCCAACGCACATCCAGTTGCACTCGGAACGCACTGACGGTGCCCGGCGCACGCTGAGGTCGGCTCCGAGTCCCCCAACACGTTTTATGAAATATGCATTTAATTATGCCGAGAACGGTTCCCGCTTACAGACACGCGTGTGAGGTAGTTATTTACATCTTGTCGTTCACCTGCCAGGATTGTTATGAATCCGTCCCCCAGGAGCCCGGGGAGACCAGCAGGGCCCGTGTCTGCTGTCAGGGTCGGTTATTGCCGCGTCGTCGATGGGAACGTCGCCGGGAACAGGCGGCGGGGTGGTGGGTTTCCCGCGTGCGTTCGCCGGGGGGCTCGGCGGCCCACGGCCCCCACCGTCCTTCCGTTGGCCCGGGGGACCCTCCGCGGTGGTTCAGTGCCGGTCAGCACGTCCTTCTTTCAACACTAGTGTCACAGAACCAGCACCCGCGTCCCGCGGGCGCCGCACAGGGGGAGCCCCTTCCGCGGGACCGTCTGTGCCGCCCACACCTTGGTCAGGGCGGCTGTGGTCTGGCGAGTCTCCCCGTCTCTCCGCTGCTGTTTGTCACCGTCCGTTTGTCCACCGTCTGTTCCGGGCCAGGCGCACGGGAGAGAGCAGGAGTTGGGGATTCGGCCAGAAACGTGGGGGCGGGAGCAGAGCGTTCCGGGGATGCGACCGTTTTAGCCGACGGTCTGTGCATCTGGGGCCTGGCCGCCATTCCTTCTGGGAGGCACTTGCCCCCGTCGCAGCCCTGGGGTCTGCGGGGACACAGGACTGTTCTCTGTCGTGTGAGGTTTGGGGCCGGAATCAGAGGAATTCAAAGTAGGGCGTGTGAGCAGCTGCGACCCACGGGTCCCACCTGCTTGGGGTGCAGGGCTGGGGTGTGGAGGGGCCCCCTCGGTGGCCCAGACTTCAGCTCCATCGCCAAGATTCGCCAAGACGTTGGAGCCAAGACCGGCGTGGGGGGCGCCTGACGGGGGCTGGTCCCCGGTGTGCGCGTGCTCAGAGCTGCCGCCGTGCTGGCTCGCGGGCGCGAGGGCCTCTGTTCCTGGCATCGCAGGCGGGCGTGGGCGGAACAGGTGGCAGGTGGCAGCCACCGTGGCCCAGAGACACCGCCGGTCCCGTTGTGTTCACGCGCCGCCGGCCTAGCTCCTCACCACCCTCGTCACCGGTGGGTGTGGCCACCGTCAGCGGGGTGTTCCCGCCAGTTCCCGCCTCACCTCCGGCTCCTGCCCGTCCTCACGCTCCCCCCCCCCCCCCGGCCGTTCGGAGCCTCGCCCGCAGCCCCGAGCGTCCTTCAAGGACACAGAGCTGTCACCTCGTCCGGAGACACAGGTCCTTGCGCACAGAGCGGGCTGTGCCGGGCAGACTGCAGACCCTGTGCCACAGGGCAACTGGGCCATTTCCACTGCCGCTCAAACTCCGCTCGCCACACGCACACCCGCTCGCCACGTGCGCCACGCGCGCCACACGCACACCCGCTCGCCACACGCACCACGCACACCCGCTCACCACATGCACCACACGCACACCCGCTCGCCACATGCACACCTGCTCGCCATGCACACCCACTCGCCACACGCACCACACGCACACCCGCTCGCCACACGCACACCTGCTCGCCACACGCACACCTGCTCGCCATGCACACCCACTCGCCACACGCACCACACGCACACCCGCTCGCCACACGCACACCCGCTCACCACAC
>CM053571.1:1015185-1035302 GCA_028646485.1 Cryptoprocta ferox
CATGCACACCCGCTCACCACACGCACCACATGCACACCCACTCGCCACACGCACCACACGCACACCCGCTCGCCATGCACACCCGCTCACCACACGCATACCCGCTCGCCACGCGCACCACACACACCTCATGCACCACACGCACCACACACACCACATGTGCTGCACGCAGACGCTCTTCTGAACGGCGGCTGCTTGGTGGTGGGAGAGGGGTGTTCAGCATCTCTGATTTGCGTTTCTGTGGCCACTAGTGAGTTCTCTCACGCCGTCGGCTGCGTGGATCCCCTTTTCTGCCTTAGTCTCCCTGGAAGAGCTGGACTGATTTTCCCGTTTCGCAGCCCTCGGCTGGAGCCGGCGGGCGGCCTCGGTCCCGCGTCCTCACGGTTCCTGCAGGCCTCGCTTGGCCTCTGCTGCGCCTCCCGAGTCACTGCAGACCGTACATATATCCGTTTCTGTGACGGTGTCTGTTTCCTTCTCTGAGAAGCGTGTGTAAGTGTTCTCTTGAGTCTGGGGCTAATGCAGCTCGTTTATTTGTTGTTCCAGATTTTAATCCGTGCAGATTGCTTTTGTGCAGGGTGTGAGCGTCGCCCCTCAGCCACACGCATCCTGGGCCAGGCCCCTCCCTCCTCAGAGCCACCTGGTGAGTCACCGTGTCCTGCTGCTCCCCCGCCCCCCGGGTCTGCATGGCCTTAGGGCTTGACTTTGGTCCCGTCTGAGATGCCGTGAGGGCTGCGGTTGACAGAATGTCTTACCTGAAGGCAACCCCCCCAGACACACCAGGATCGGGGCCCAAGCCCCCACGGTCCTTAGGAAATTAAAGCATGTCGACGTTTCCCGAATTTCGACAGGACTGCCACCCTCGTGTCCACTGGGGGCCAGCTCGCTTAACGCTTCCTGCAGAAGTTCTTCCCGGAATGGAAGCATCCCGTCACACGAGAAGCTGGTGTCTCGCCACGGACGCCCCGTCCACTGAGCCACGAAGAGGCAGCTCGGGCCCGTTACCAGGCCTCAGACCCGATCCCTCATGTGACTCACATTGGCTGAAACAGGTGTTTCCAGCTTGGAAGGGAATGTTCAGCTGTCAGGTCCTTGTCTCAGCCGGGTTCTCCGGAGAACAGTGACAAGGCGTTGGCCCGTGATTGTGGGGCTGGGAAGTGGCCGCATCTGCCGTCTGCAGCGGGGCCCCGGGGCCAGCGCGCTGGGCTCCGGGCTGAGGTCCAGGCAGGACGAGATCGGTGCCCCAGCTGGAAGGCAGGCAGGCAGCGGGCGCGGATCCCTTGCTTCTCCGTGTTCTGTTCGGGCCTCCGGGGGCTTGGCGCCGATTCCCTCAGCACGCCATTCAACGCTCCTCCACCCGGAGCTCCCGACGCAGCCAGGACAGTGATTTTATGTCCCGCGACTTTGCTGAATTCGCGGATCAGCTCTAGCAGCTTTTTGGTGGAGTCTCGTGGGTTTTCCACATAGAGTATCGTGTTGTCTGCGAAGAGAGAAAGCTTGACTTCTTCCTGGCCGATGCGGATGCCTTTTATTTCTTTGTGTTTGTTGTCTGATCACTGAGGCTACGAGACTTCCGATACTATGTTAAAAAGACAGTGGTGAGAGTGGACACCCCTGCCGTGTCCTTGACCGTGGGGGGAAGCTCTCAGTTTTTCCCCGTTGAGGATGATATTAGTGGTGGGTCCTTGGTATATGGCTTTTATGATCTTGAGGTGTGACCCTTCTTTCCCGACTTCCTTGAGGGTTTTTATCAAGAAAGGAAGCTGCATTTTGTCAAGTGCTTTCTCTGCATCTAGTGAAAGGGTCACGTGGTTCTTGTCCTTCCTTCCATCAGTGTGGTGAACCAGCCAGCACAAAGCGTTAACCACCCGATGCACAGAGCCCGCCCTCCAGTCCCTCCCACCCCCTGGACGGTCAGTGCTGTGCGGGGCGGCACGTTCGCATGCTCGCCTCCGGGGTCGCGCGCACACGCGGAGCTCAAAGGTCCTGTAGACCTGCAGTCCCAACAGCCCTAGCGACTCGCCTCCCTCATCAGTGATTTTTGACTGACAGGGAAGAGCCTCGGACCCAGGGCTGCGTCCCCGTCTGCACACGTTACTCGGCAAACCTGCAGACCCTGCAACCGCCTGCCGGGGGGGACGGGGCTGGTGGGAGGTGTGTGTCCCGTGGACGTTGTCTTGTTCTCATCAGCGGGTGAGGGGGGTTTCCACCCTGCGGACGCGTCCTCTGCTGTGTTTGCTACAGCACACGAGCCCCTGTATTTATTCCTACCGTTGGCAAGGGATGGGGCGTGGCAGAGGGTAGGCTACGCCTGACGGACACCGCTACGCCCATCCGCTATTCATTCAGAATCAGGACGCCGCACCACTCACTGAGCAGGGTGGGGGGGGTTGTGCCTCCTTCACCAGCCGGGCAGGCGCCACGGAGGTCAAACCTGGCCCCCCCGGGACAGGCTCTGGACGCTCCCCTTGGAAGGGGATAGAGTGGGAAGAAGTCTGAATCGACTCTTGCGCTCTCGGACGCCTGCTTCCAAAGACCCGGTCTCCTCCAGGACTGCACGGGATCCCCACGAAGGACTCGCTGGTCCTGCTGGGGCTTCTTTTCCCGTGTGCCTCTGTCAAGCCCTGCTAGTCATCGGAGACGTGGCGGTGCCATGGGGTGTCATACTGCCGCTCGGTGTATGGTCCCCAGGCTAGTCATTTGCTGCGCACAAGACCAAGAATCACGTCCCTGCAGAAGTGTCCTCACTGGGAGGTGGGACTTTCGGAGGGAGCCCCTGCGCACCAGATCCGCCTCCTTCCGAGTGCCTGCCCCCGGGCTGCGTGGCTGACAGGTCTGTCGTGGGCACGATGCGCCAGCCGGGCCCGCCAGGCTCCCAGATGCCCGCACACGGACGACCCCGATCCCCACGGGGTTCTCCACGGGATCACAGATCAAAAGTAGAAGTATTATTACTGTTTTACTTAAGGTAGAGATTTAAGAGCCTTCGCTGAGGTTTGTTGGGCCTTTAGGGAGAAGTAGGGAGTTTTCTACGAGAGCACACTGCCGTTCCCGGCCACGCGGGGAAGAAAAGACCCTCACACGAGCAAAGCCTTCTGACAGTCAGATCGATCTAGGAATCTGCCCACAGCGCAGGGAAGTGGCCTGGAGGTAACCTGGTGAGCACAGATCTGTGCGGTGCGGTGTTTGTCACATTTGATGAGACAGAAACGCACTGACAAGGCGCGTCCTTGTGAGAACACACCAGCCTCTCCCCTCCCTCCTTGGAGGCTGCACGCCCCTCACATTCCCGGCTTCTTTTCTGCCGGGTCCTCGTGGCATCTACTTGACGCTCCACGTCTCACTGCCTCCTGTGGACCAGCAGCTCCTGCGGCGCCTCGTTCCCCTGGGTGATGACAGGCGTGCGGCAGGTTTAGGACACTGCCCTGTGCGGAGATGCTGGACGTCCTGATGGTGCACGGGCCGTGGACCGAGCAGGACAGCCTTGTTCAGGTCGCTGTGACTGTGCCCGCAGGGGGGCTGGGCGCTGGCGGGCATGAGTGTCCGCCTGGCCACATCCCGATGGCGGGCGCCCTCTCACTGGACACGCTCCAGGGTGGCCGCCGTGACCAGCTCGCGGCCGTGGCAACCTGGGCACCTGAAGTCGTTGCAGATGGAGAGTGGAGACCCGGCGGCTTTCCTCCCGCCCACGTGTCCCTGTCCAGGGGCCGGGAGAGTCTGCCTTCTGGAGGCTGCTGTCTGCATCTCGGAGGATTCCGGGCCCACTTTGCTCCAGAAGGAGAAGGACATCATGTCCGTGTTCTCCTCGGTTGACGCTCACTCCCGATTCGATGTTACAGGTCAAGTTTTCCTGTAACAATGACGTGGGAAACCCCGTAATAGACTAAACTCCTAAACCTTAAATAAATGCAGAAAGAGCCTTAATTCTCAAGGAGTCACGAACCAAGTGTCTGTTGGATGTGAGTAGAGACTGAAGACTGATGCCCGAGGGAGCACTCCTGTCCCCGCTCAGAACTGTCGAACGCCACCAATGCTTCCAACGCCCAGGCGGCCTCTGCCGGTGCTCTCATTCCAGAAGCATCCATGTCCTCGGTTCTGTGTCCATCCCTCCCTTGCTGCTCTCTGCCTGTCAGATAGATGCAGACAGACAGCAGAAACGTGATGGCCGACGGACAGATGGGTAACAATCGGGGGGATGGGCAGGTGGATGGATGGAGTGATGATGGGTGTAGGACATGTGCACAAACTGCTTGGCCGTGCCTGGTTTAATCACAGTGTTAAGTTCTCCGTGGTCTCCTCTTCCGTGGTCTCCCCTTCCGTGGTCCCCTCTTCCGTGGTCTCCTCTTCCGTGCTCTGCTCTTCACTCAGCAGTGACTCCGGGACCTGGGCTGCGTCAGGCACAGTGGTCAGTGTGGAGCTTGGATGACAAGGGCTGTCACCCCCGGAAGGCATAACCGGTTCCAGGTTCTCAGCTTGCCCCTTGGTTATTTTATTCTGATTGGTTTACGGTATTTTTGAAATAAAAAAAAAAAAAGCCCTGCAGTTTTCTGCCCAAAGATGACAGGTTGATACTTGTCACCCTCCGCCTCCTCCTCCACGTGTGATTTCTGATAAAGGGCTGCCGTGCTGGCTGTCACTTTTATTCTTACGCTCAGACTCTCTTGCGGTTTCGGGGTGGCCGTGAACAGGGCCCAGCTGTCCGTTCTGCAAAGGGCCTGCCTCCTCCGTCTGGCTGCCTGTGGGGCTCCTCTGGTGGCCGTGGTAACGGGGTCCTCCCGTCAGCCCTGAGGACGATGTGGACAGAAAGGAGCCTCCTGGGGCCTCTGGTGGGCATCAGTCCTGGGGTTTCTCCTCACAAGAAAATCAAGGCCGTGGGCCAGTGGTGTGGACAGGCAGCCGCGAGACACGAGGGGTTTTCTGGATCCGCTGTGCTGGGATCCGAGTGCCAGTTCCTCAGATGAGGTGAACGGAGCCGTGGGGGGGGGGGGAGGGCGTCAGGCTGCGTCCGGCCATGTAGACGCCCAGCACTGGGCAGTGTGTGGGGTCTGGTTCCCAGTCAGGGACTCAGGCCCCGCAGGGCCGGCCCCGCACCCCTGTCCGCCCCACCCCTGCCCCTGCCCGCTGCACCATGCCTGCTGCACCCCTGCCCGCCCCACACCCCTGCTCCCCTGCCCACCCTTCCCCTCCCCCTGCCCACCTCACCCCTGCTTCCGCCCGTCGCCCCCACCGCGCCCCTGCTGTGCCTCCCCGGCCTCCAGGTGTGGGGACGGGGCTTCCAGAAGGGATGGTCCCACTACGAAGACAACCCGCCACGTCTCAGCATCTCCAGGCAGGAGGAAAATACATGAACGGCTCTTCTATTTTCAATAGACATCATGTGTTGCTTTCGAGGAGGGCTTCTCACCAAGAGAGGCCAGAGTCCCGTCCAAAGCAGAGCCTGAGGGTTCTGGAGCAGATGTTGGGGTCCCACCCATGACCCCTGTCTGGAAAGTTCCGGAAGTCTCGGATCATTCTTGTCGCTTGCACGTCCGGGACATCGGGCCAGACCCCTCAGAACGGGGTGTCTCGGGGGGGGGTCCACGCAGCACCATCAGGAGCTGGGACGGGGCTGTGCAGCTGCTCTGCTGGACGGAAACACCTTGTGTCTCCCGTGAGGGGCTCCGGGGTCAGCGGGGGTCAGCGGGGGTCAGCGGGGGTCAGCAGGGGTCAGCGGGGGCTCTCCCCCCCCCACCCGTCCCACCGCCACCCTCCGCGGGAGCTGCGATCTCCACCCTCAGGTAATGTATCCCGGATGTGGAAGGAAAGGAAGAGGAGGCTGGGGCCTGGTGGGGGCAGTGGGTGCTGGGCCTGGCGCGATGGGGCCCCAGGGCGGCTGACAGGTGGGGGCCAGAGCAGCGGGTCTGGGGGGAGCGTGGGGCGCCTGGGGTCCTTGGTGGGAGGGGAGGCCGCTGCAGACCCAGGGTTCCGGGACGGTGGGGTGCCAGGTGCCAGATGGGCTGGGTCACATCACAGCAGACTGTCGGAAACACGGGGAAGCCCCCCTGTTTGTCACCCTCCCTTGTCTGGAGACAACTCTCCTCAGGCTCCTAAGGCTCCAGGGCTCCCCATGCCCACCCCGCCTAGGGCCCCTGGTGCCCTCATGGACACCACGTGGTGGGGTCTTGTCTGTTAGGGACACAGGGACAGCTGTGTGAGGACGTGGGGACAGGGAGCGTCGGCACCACAGGAGAGGGATCCCCTGCTGACACCTTGATCTCATCCAGCAAATGAATCTTGAAAGCAAGACTCAGTAACACATACTTTCCACAGGCCCGGGCTCAACTCCGTAAGGCAGAGCCACTGTGGAGGCAGAATGCCATTGATGACGTTTCCTTCCATCAGCACGTGGTGGAAACCCGTCACCCGGCTCAGCACGAATGTCCCCTGTACAGAGCAGAGTCTGGGATTCGGGCAGCTCCAGGACGTCATCACAGGCCTGGGCGTTTGTCCTTCTGACCCCCAGCTCTGCTCCAGGCCAGCTCCCCTCATGGCCTCAAGGTGACTGCAGCAGCTCCAGGCCTCACATCCTGATGGAAGCGCTTGAAGGCAGAAAGCTCAGCTGGGTCTTCTTCCTCCCAGGACTGTTTAGGTGGCTAAGGGTCAGTGCCCAGGCTGCTCGGGGGACCGCCCCTCACTTCTCACGGCAAGGCCCACACCCATTCCCGGCAAGGACTGTGGCCCGTGGTCAACTGGGACACGGTGGAGGTCAGGGCTGGGCTCGATCTGGTTCCCCGCGGGGTCCCATTTTATTCTCACGGGGAGAGACCCCATTTCAGGGCCCCAAAGAGGTAAAATTCCTTCCCTCAGGACAATTAAACAGCAGCCCCCCCCCCCAAAGGCAACAAAGGGAAAAATGGACAGATGGGATTTCTTCAGACTAAAATCTGCACAGTGAAGGAAGCCGTTGACAAAATAAAAAGGAAGCCTAAGGAATGGTGGGAAATATTTGCAAATTATATATCCGGTAAGGGATTAATATCCAAAATCTATAACGAACTCATGCAACTCAAAAGCCAAAGGACAAATGATGTAATTTAAAAATGGGCAGAAGACGTGAACAGACGTATCCACAAAGGAGACACACAAATGGCCAACAGACACATGCAAAGATGCTCAACATGACTCATCATCACGGAAATACGAATCAAAACCACAACGAGGTACCGCCTCCCGCCTGTCAGGATGGCTAACAGTAACGACACAGGAAGCCACAGGTGTCGGCGAGGGTGCGGAGAAAGGGGAGCCCTCTTGCGCTGTTGGCGGGAATGCAGACTGATGCAGCCGCTCTGGAAACAGTGTGGAGGTTCCTCAAAACTAGAATTATCAAAGGCTCTAGTAATTCCGGTCCTGGGTGTTTACCTGATGAAGATGAAGTCACAACTACGGCCCCACGTTCACAGCAGCAGCAACAGTAACCAAACTACGGGAGGCAGCCGGTGTCTGTGGACTGGTGGCGGATAAAGATGTGCACATACGTGCCACGTGTCTGTCTATCATCTGTCGATCACCTGTCCGTCTAGATCGATCGATCTACCTATCATCTGTCGATCACCTGTCCGTCTATGTCTATCTATCTATCATGGAATTTTATTCAGCCATTAAAAAGAACGAAACCTTGCATTTGCGATGATGTGGAGGCCCGTCGAGGACACCGTGCTCAGTGAAGTAAGTCAGACAGACACAGACGCAGTACGGCCTCACTTACATGTGGAATCTAAAGACGAAACCCCCAAAGCCAAGCTCACAGATGGAAGACAGACTGGTGGCCCCCAGACGGGAGGGCTTGGGCGCGGTGAGGTGGGTGCGGGGGCAGAGTACACCTCCCGGCCCGAAGGACCTAGGGCCTGGGGATATCGCGTACGGCCCGCGACCGCAGCCAATGCCATGCGTGCCACACAACATAGCCCACACGCTCTGCTGTGTGTTTGAAAGCCGCTAGGAGAGCGAGTGTTACAAGGCCCCCTGACAGGAAGAAAAGCCCGTCACTGCGGTGATGGATGCTAACGAGATTCGCTAACGAGTTTCAGGGTGTGTGCAAGTACCGAATCGTTGCGTTGCGCGCCTGAAACTGATACAATGGAGAATGTCAGTTATATCTAAATAGTAGTTTAATAAGACAGCAGTTGAACAATTAAAAACTAAGATGGGCTCCAAAATCCCCCATCTTTTCAACTCCTCCCTCATTTCCTGGCTTATCTGCCCGAGAGACGCGCCATGTGGGGCTCTGCCTCACGCCCCCCTTCCGCTCTCTGCGTGGAGCTGATGGGCTCCGGGTGGCCCGCGGGTGGCCGCGTGGGTCCCCGGGTCTGCGCCGGCCGTCGGAGGAGCCTGCCACCCCGAGCCCGGGAGGTCAGGAGGGAGCGGGTGCTGGGACCCGTGGGGGGCATGTTTTCGCCTCCCGCGGGAATCCTGCCTCAGTGCGCCTGCAGACCAGAGGAACTAATTTATTTGAACACAGTTGTGTAATAAAGTATTTAGATGACTGTAGCATTCTTCATATTTTATTTTTTCCTCTTGGAGGTTATGACAAATAACTCGGATTTCATGAAATATATATTTTAAATGTCTTTATGCACCAGAAGGGCAATCCCCCAGCATGTTAATTAGGCTGGAGAGATGAGATTTGGTGCACAAAAGTGTATGTATAATGTGCCTTATTAATCATCGGCCGTTTCCAAGAAAATAATTATGTTGGGCAAATGATAATATTTTGCTCTCATAACTGTGTCTCTACATTTATTCCAAACTCTCGGTGCTTACATTTGGCACCCAATTAATTATTCGTCTTACAATGACTGGTTGCTTTCACTTTTCTGTCGGACAGTGTTTTGCTAATACAGCTCCTGGGGCCTCGGTGCGGGAGGGCCTCGGCACGTCAGCAAGAAGGGCCCCCGGCGTGTCCTTGTCCTCGCTTAGGTCAGGCCAGGCGGCGGGTGGTGTTGGTGAGAAGGGCAGCTCTGTGGTCGGTGACGGGTTTCCACGCAGCCACGCGGGGTCTCGGGGGCCCTCCAGCCTCCTCTGAGAAGGAAGGAGCAAGGAACGGGGACCGCAGGTTTAGAGTCAGGTGATGGTGGCCCCAGATGCTAGGCTTTGGGACTTAAATCCTGTTTGCTGGGTGACAGGGAGCTGCTGAGCATTCTTCCGTCCTCACGGGCGAGGGTGGGTGTAGCAGGGTCGCGCCCCCCAGCTTTGTTGAGATTCAGCTGACGTGTAACCTCCTGTAGGTTTAGATGCACGACGTGCTGTGATTCACATACACAGGAAGTGGCGACCCCAACAGGGGCAGCTGTCGGCTCCGCCGCCTCGGGTAGTTATCGCGTTTGTTGTGGTGGGAACGTCACAGACCTGCCCACTCCGCAGCTTTCGAGCGACCCTCACCACGCTATGCTTAGGTCCCCAGGCCTGTCCTCGTTCAGCTGGGCCTCATCTCAGACACGGTGGCCCCAGACGAGGAGGCGAACTAAGCAAGATTGCAGAATAAAGGCCAGTGTCCCCGAAACACATGTATCTCTATGTGTTTGCGACACATAATTGGAAACGAAAGTTTTAACAATATGCTACCATTTACAACGCATGAAAGAGAGAGAGCTGCAGATACATTGAACAAAATACGTGCAGAAGTATAAGATGAAAACTACAAAATGTGGATGAAAAAACCAATAGAAGGAATAAATAAGCGAAGAGGTGTGTCAATGAGGAAGGACGGGCCAACCCCGCTAGGGCGTCGGTCTCCTGACACTCCCCTGTGTACTCATCACAGTCACAGTCCAGACCCGGTTACCCCAGAAACCAACAGGTTGATTCTAAAATAAGGCAAGATGAGAACGAAAGCAGCCAAGACAGTTCTGAAGAAGAAAAATGTGGGAGAATTAAGTGATTTGTTTTCAAGATTTGCTTGAAAACCACAACAGTAAACACGGTGGGATTGGTGAGAATTAGAGGCCCAGGTCACCTGACTTGAGCAGAGTCTATTTATAGACCCAAACGTATATGGCCAATTGATTATTCATCAAGGTGCAATGGCAATTCAGTGGAAAAAGGATAATTTTTTGGCAAGTGATGCTGATAATATTGAAGGGTCCATATGCAGAACAATGGACTATGACCCATATCTTGCACTGTATGCAAGCATTAACCCAATGGCTCATGGGTGGCTCATGTCCTAAATGTAAATTTTTTCAAAGTGTATTTACTTTTGCGAGACAAGCAGACAGAGCACGAGCAGGGGAGGGGCAGGGAGAGAGGGAGACAAAGAATCTGAAGCAGGATCCAGGCTTTGAGCTGTCAGCACAGAGCCCAACAGGGGGCTCGAACTCGCAAATTGTGAGATCATGACCTGAGCTGAAGTCGAACGCTTAACCCACTGAGCCACCCAGGCGCCCCCCCCCCAATCCTAAATGTAAAACCTTAAGTTATAAAACTGGTTAAAACAGGGCAGACGGTGTTTGTGACCTAGGGGAGGCAAGTATTTCTTAGATAGGACACCAAAAGTATGATCCACAAAAGAAAAAAAACGATACATTGGAACTTCATCCAGATTAAAAGATTCTGCTCTTGAGAAGCTGCCCTTGGAAAGTTGTGTGGAGCTCACGTGTCTGAGGAAGAGCTTGCGTTCAGAGCGTATCAATGATTTTTAAAACCCAATATTAAGAAAACAAAAGATTTGAGCAGAAACTTCACCCAAGAAGATACCTAACGGTAAATAAACACCAGAAAAGATACTCCATTAGGAAAATGCAGATTTCTTCATCCCTTCCATTGCACACTATGGGGATGGTTAAAATAAAAAACACGGACGGTATCAGGTCTGAGTGAAGATATGGGCAGTTGGAAATCTCACACACCTGCTGCCAGGATGCGAGGTGATGAACCATTTTGGAAAAGAATTTGGCCACATGAATGATTGAATAAAGTAAACAGATAAAATGTGGGCGAATGAAAGAGTAAGGAACGGGAAGAAGAAATGAAACCATTGTTACTAGCAGACAGTACGATTTTGTATGGAAAAGCTAAAATAATCCCTAACAAGGGAATTTAATAAGTTTGTTAGATACAAGGTCAATAGTGAAGAATTAATTATATTTTTCTATGGTAGTAACAAAAATGGGAAAATGAAATTTTGGAAGTGATCCCACTTACAATGACATCCTAAAACCTCAGGTACGTAGCAATGAACAATATGAAATATGTGCAAGATCTTTACAGTAAAAACTACAAAATGTCGCAAGAGGCTGCAAGCTTAAGTACTGTAAGTTTATCCGTCAGTCTACAGACAAAGCGATCTTAGATTCAAAACAATTCCACTTAATATTCCACTGCAATATTTTTGTGGAAATTAGTAATTGATTATAAAAGTTATTTGAAACGCAAATGACTAAGAATAAATATGGCGAGTTTTGAAGATTAACAACAAAGTTGGAGGTTATGAGATGTAAACCCTTATGAAGTTGTAGCCATCAAAACAGTGATAAAGAGTATTGGACACAGTGAAGTACCCAGAAACAGACGAACGCGTCCAGATGTTCGATTCATGAAGAAAATAGAAGGGGCACCAGATGACACTGGAGAAAAGGCAAGCATTTGGGTTAGATGATGCCAGATGAAATGAATGTCCTGATCCATATTTGTCCCGATGGAAAACATTTGTATTTTGACTCTATTTTACAGCGTATAGAGAAATCACTTTGTGAATGGTAAATCAATATAGCTTTTAGGATATAAAATAGGCAAATAGCTTCATAAATCTGGGGCGAGCCAAGACTTCTTAAACATGAAAAGCTCTAAACATAAAGTAACAGGTGGATGAATTTGGTCTTCAACAAGATTAGGAACCTCAGTTCAATGAAAGACGCCTTTGAGAGGGTGACAAACAAAGTCACAAAGTAGGAGATGATGTGTGCAATGTGTAAAACCAGCATAGGACTGGTTTCCAGAATAGTCAAATAGTTTTTTTAAGTTAATAAGGAAAAACCAATCTACCTAATAGTAAACTAGTGCAAAGGCATGGACAAGCATCTCAAACAAGCTGGTATCCACATCCAAAATGGTAAACAACATATGAGGGGGCGCTCAATCCCAGAGGTCCTCCGGGATACACAATTAATATCACATGGGATATGCACATCCCCTCCAGAAGGTCAAAATTTTAAAAAGAATGACAGTAGGAAATGTTGGTGAGCATTTGGAGCAACTAGACCTCTGACACACTGCTGGCGGCAGGGCTAATGGGTACACCAACCCGGACAGCAGGTGTAGACCTAGTGGTTCCAGCCCCTGCATGCACCCAACAGGAAAGCACCAAGCACACGCCTGCATTACTTGTCATAGACACAAACTGGATGTAGCCCAATGTCCATCAGCGGTAGAATGGATAAGTCAGTTTTTACATATTCATACAACACATTAGTATTAAAAAGTGAAAATAAATGTAATGCAATAGACAACAAAGTTCAAAATCTCAATTAATTTGGGGCTTACGAGCGTAGACACAAAATCTACTTACTGCATGATTCCACTTATATGAAATGTGGAACAGGGAAAACTACTTTTCAGGGTAAAATCCTAATAGCTGAGCTCTGGGGACAGAGGGTCCTGTGATGTGAAGGAGGGATCTCTGTAATACTGCCGCCCCCCAGCGATGGTCCCGAAGGTGTTCCCGCTTCAGGGCATGCATGTGACCCTCCAGGTAAAATTAAGCCCTCCTCAAAGGCATTTCTCGAAGAATATCCTTAGGAAGGAGAGAATCAGCATTGGGATGAAAGTCTTGGATTCAAGAAGAGACATTAACAAAGCAAATTGCGAACAAACACTTATGTCATCACACAGTAAAATAATTCCTGATCCACAGAATTTGAAAGAGGGATAGACCTAAATACTAAACAAAAATAAAATTATGCCAGCAAGGTGGTGCTCTGAATCAAGCCCTTCCGAGATTTGGCTTTGTTCGGGGAATATGATAAAGATGCAAATTAAAATTCTAGTTGGTGCGCATATTAACATTGATATAATCACTACTTAAAGTGTAGAAAGAAAGTATGTGAGTTCAAATTCAAAGCCTGGAAAAGAATGCGATGGGAAAAAATATTCGGTCCATCGAAATAAGGCGAGAGACAAGAAGAAGACACGGAACATAAAAGAGCTGGAAGCATGAGACGGAGGAGAGGGTCTCTCATTTCACTGTGACAGCCGAGGAGGCAGACCCTCACTCCGTAAATGCTCCTGATGTACAGGATTATTTACAAGGGAAAACAAACTAGCCGGATCCCTCCCTCACACCGTACACCAAATAAACTCCGGGAGGTTCAGAAATTAACTGTGAAAACCAAAACATAAAAAATAAAAAAAAAGCATTGAACCTATAAGAATATCTTTATGTCTTTGAGGTCGTGATGAATTTTTCGAATAAAACACAAACAACCCCAGTAACCCATAAGGGAAAACTGATGAAATCCACTCCATTAGTTGTGAGAAATGTGCTTCATCAAAAGCAGCATCAGGAACACAGCGTTCCAGTGAAGACCTAGTGAAGACATCGGCCACGCGTGTCACGAGCAGGAGTTTAGTGTCTGGGTTGCATATTGCCGCAGAAGGAAGCACCCGGATCCTGGTGGCTTAAAGCAGCCGTTTCTATCGTCCCCGTGGTTGTGTGAGTTTGCTGGGTTCAACTGGCCGGTTCTTGCTCCTGTTTCCGACGTGTTTACAGTGAGAGAGCGGTCGACTGGAGCCACCCTGACGGGGCTCAGGGCTCCAGGAGCAAGAAGGGAGGGCTGCCTGGCCCCTGCTGCCACCGTGGTCCGTTGGTCAAAGAGGTGACAGGCAGCTTCGGTTCCAGGGGGTGCACGGACTCCATCTCTCGACACCACAGCGGCCTGACGGTTGTGGGGGTGTTTGGAGAGAAATCACCACATTCTCCAGAATATATTAAGATCTAGAAATTCGTAAGGAAAAGACAGCTGTCCTGGTGACCCAAAGGACAATCTGGCAAAAAAAAACCCAAAACGTGTTAGAGTTTCTGAGCTTAGAAAGGGGCTGCTCTTCGTGGGTGGAGAACGAAGGTGAGAAGTCCCCACTGCCGCGGAGGGAGCCGCCGTGGATGATTACTTGTCTCACCCCCAGCAGCCTGGCCAGGGCCGGGCCACGAGGGGCAGAAGCAGTGCAGCCACGCTGGGAAGCCCATGAGACCGTCTAGTAAAACTGAAGATCCGCCTGGAGGGACTTGCACGTCTGCACCGCGAAGGGGGAGGCTCCCGGCGGCAGAACGTGGGCCCGGAAAAGGGCAAAAAAGACTGCGGCGTGGTCGCAGGATGCAGGGGGTGGAGACTGGCATCCCGGGCACACATGGTCTTGAGGGCAGAGGGGAGCGCAGGCCCCACTTCATAGACCTTCCAATCCAAAGCAGACCGTTTGGGGCTGCAGACACGTGGTGAACAGGGTCTGGGTTTGGGGGGTGGGAGTCCGTGTGCGTGTCGGCCTTCACCCCTCAGGCAGGACCCAGGGACCCGGGGGCAGTGGGAGCCCCACATGGTCCAGGGGCAATTGCTCTGCCGGCGTTGGAGACAAGGCTTGCAGCTGGTGTGCGTGGACGCGTCGGGACGTGGGGTGAGAAGCCCCTGGGTGCCCACGGGGACCTCCTGCCGCTGCTCCCTGGGGAGAAAGTGGGGGAAGGGCCGTGTGCACCCCCCGGAGTGGTTACACTAGGAAGTGACCAGTTGACCTGGGATGGGAAGTCGGTGCATCTGGGAAGGTCACAGCTGCTGTCCCTTCATGCTGTGCCAACTTTGCGACAGCTGGATCCACGGGCATGCAGTGTTCTGCCGCGGGAAGGGGGTAAATGTGCGGCTGGGGGCTGAGGGGGCGGGTGCCAGGCATGCCGTCCGCTCTGTCCAGCTGCATGCCCGCGGGACGCTGGTGGGGACGCCTGTGCGTGGGGGGCTGGGTGCCCACCGGGACCCCCATTTGTCTGGCATCGGCGAGCTCATCTGGCGCATCTTTTGCCGCTGTGGATTCTGGGGTGATCTTGGGGGCTCTCGAGGGCTTTGTCATCGCAAGTGGCCCTGGCTGTGGTCACGGTGGGTGTGTGTTCTCAGGCTCTGTGGCCGAGGGTGCTCCGGGGGGGCACGCGCTTCCTGTTGTCCCCCGCGCAGCCCGGTCCGGCCAGCCTGCTCCATGCCACACGGTCTCGGACACCCCGGTAGGGACACCTGTTCCCAGTGTCCTCTGGGACCACCCACCGATCACCTTGCCGGACTCTGCTGTTCCCGTGAAAACAGTTTCTAAATATGGACGCCCTGGCACTAATTATAGCACAGATTGCGCGGGGATTTGGCGGCTGGCACCGTGGCAATCCAGATTAAGCAATTAACCTTGATGTCACTGTAATTATTAAGATACTTTAGCAAAATGAACTAATTTCCCCACAGGATGTTGAACCGAAATCAACTTTCACTCTCTTTAAGATGCCAAAATAGGAAATGTTAATGGAAAATTACCTTTGGATGTTTAATAAATCTCCGGGGCCCGTGACTCCCTGTCAATCCCGGGCCGCGGCGCGATCTGGTGCCTGCCGGCTGGAGCCCACGAGCGAGCGGAGCGTCTTGGGCGAGTGCCCCGCGCTTGGGATGCGTGCGACGCAGGTGGCCACCCCGCGTCCGCGTCAAGGTCACTCCGCCCGGTTTCCTGGCGCAGGAGCCGTGGAAGAGGGGCCTCGTTGGGCATCGAGCTCCCTGGGCCCAGGCAGGTGCATTTCTGGGGCTGCGCGCGGCCCTGAGCCCCGTCCACACTCCTGGGGTTCCCGCGCCCCTCGAGGCGCAGACGCTCTGAGGGGATCCGGAGGGGCAGCCCAGACCCCGCGGTGGGCGCAGAACTGCAGCCACGTCTCCTGTGCCGACAGCAGCCGAGAACAAGGCGGTTCTGTCTGTGAAAGTAACGCTCCTCCTGCTGCTGGGCTCCCTGCGTCGGCTCGAACCGTTAACAACTTCAAATAATGCATTTTAAAATCGTCATTATCTTTGTAATTACGAGATGAGCTGCAAAGATATTACGGCTAATTTTACACTTAGTGAGAGTGAGCTTTTCAAGGGACTGCGATGCTTAGCCGTGATCTCCTCCGGCTCACTTCCTCTTAGCGGGGCAAGTCTGGGCTGCGGGCAGGTGGGCGGGCGAGGAGGAGCGGGGGTGGGGCAGGGAGCAGGTGGGCAGGCGAGGAGGAGCAGGGGTGGGGCAGGGGGCAGGCGGGCAGGCGAGGAGGAGCTGGGGTGGGGCAGGGGGCAGGTGGGCAGTTGAGGAGGAGCAGGGGTGGGGCAGGGGGTAGGTGGGCAGTTGAGGAGGAGCAGGGGTGGGGCAGGGGGCAGGTGGGCGGGTAAAGAGGAGTGAGTGGGCAGGTGGGCGGGTAAGGAGGAGGGGGGGGTGGAGGGAGGGCAGCGCGTGAGCGGAAGCGGTGGCCTCTATTCGGCTCCGCCCTCTGAAACCCGGCCTGGAAACTGACTGCCCTGAGGCTGCAGCGGCAGGTGGGCGCCCGGAGCAGGCCGCCCTCTTGGATTTACAGCTCTTGGTGCTTTTTTTCAAAAATGCGGTTTTAACGCCTGCATCTCCTCCTTACTAGGGTTTCACACAGGTGGCTGGGATTGGACACCTGTCAGCCCCCTGTCCCCAGAGCCCCCGCACAAGTCAGGGGACAGCCAGGCAGGCCGCAGTTTCCTCTGCCGTGTCCCCTGCCCTGCTCCGCTCAGCTCCACGTAAGCCCCTGCAGGGACACAGGCTCTGCTGCTGCCCCAGGACCGTTCACTCCCGTCCTGCCCGGGACCGGGGCGCTGTTCCCCCCTCACCCCGACCTGATCCTGCCCCAGGCCGGGGCGCTGCACCCTCAGGACGCCGGGAGTGGAGGGCCTGCGTGAGGACCTCCCGGTGTTCGTCGGCACCTCTGCTCCTGTCGCCTCCTCCTCCTTGAACGCTGATCCTCCTGCCTCTTTTCTGAAGACCCCAGGGATGACGCTGAGCCACCCAGAGGATCCGTGACCAGCCCTCATCTCGGGTCCGCGTGCTGCCCCCCCACCCCCCGCCCCCGCAGAGTCCGGTTTGCCATGCCGGCTAAGTCACCTGCGTGATGTGAGCTCGGGACGGGACGCCTCCTGGGCTGGCGGTCAGCTGCCCCGCGTGCTCGTTATTCCCCGGGTTACCGCCCGAGTAGGATCAAGGCTCCGTGTGGACGGGCTTGCCTGGACCTCCCGCTGCAGAATGGCGGAGGAGCTCCGTGTTGGGGCGCCTCGAGGGGTGGGCCCCACGCCCTGTGCCCAGGACGAACCGTCCCGGGATGACCCTCGCCAGTTGAGGAAGGGCCTGGCCTCAGCATGTTCTGATCCCCGATGGCCTCCGTCCCGGCTGACGGCCCCTCACAGGCACCGGGGACGTCGAGCGCGTGCTGAAGGGCAGGGCCGGCGCCGACTGCCAGGTCTGCGGGGTGTGATGGGGCTCTGATGGGGGCTCCCGCGTAGCCACTCGGCCACCCACCACCTTCCCTGGACTCGCCCGGGCTGGGCGCCGAGGGAGGACCGGGTGGCGTGGGGGCTCCGGCTGCTGCATCGCCAGTCCACGCGGACGTCGTGGTGTCCCACACGGTCTCCCGGCGTCCATGCGCCTGCGGGGGCTGAGCCGGGCCCGTCGGGGACTCACCAGGACGCAGTGGCCGGAGATCCCCGTGGGCTTGGCTGCTCAGGCGGAATGTCCTGCTTGGCCGCCGGCCCCTCGTGAACGGGCAGGGCACCAGCTGCCCCTCAGGGAGCCAACAGCCAAGCCGAGGAGAGGGCTGGCCGCTGGTCACCCGGGGCCTGGGTCCCAGGACCGCAGTGGCCTGAATGGGCCCCGCGGAAGAGCTGTACTCGAGACCCACCGGGCCAACACCTGGATTTCAACCTGGGGACACCTGAGCAGAGAGCCCAAGGACACCGGGAGATAGTGACAGTGGCTCTTGTCAGCCTCTCACTGGTTACTGGTCACAGAAAACAGCCAATACAGGTTTCTTCCACTGCCTCGGAGAGGCCACGGCGGCCCGGACGAGCCAGACACGGGCCAGCACGGCAGAGGCTCACGCACTGGGGGGCCCCAGGGACGGGCCAGGGGAGGAAGCCGCCGTGATGAGCGCGGTGCAGGCACAGGGAGCCCCGGGGGCCCCAGGGACGGGCAGGGCTGCAGCACGTCTCGCCCGGAGGCGGTGTGCGCGCGTCGGCTCTGGGGCCCCCAGCTCCCCGGGGTCTGTGCCGTGCGGTCCTGAGAGCAGGCTCTGCTCCGTCACTTCTGCACTCCCCGTGCCCGGCATACACCGCATGCCCTCGCGAGGTGGGGCTGCTCCTTACATGCATGACGGGGAGCGGCCCGTCTGTCTTCTACTGGGCATCACAGTTGTGTGCACGCACAGGCTCCACCAAGGCTGAACGACAGAGCTGCGCCGCCCCTGTGGGGGTCCAGGAGCCCAGGAGCGGCCGAGGCGGAGGCCACTCATCTGGATCATTGCTGCAGAGGAGGCCAGAGCCTCCGTGGCGGCGCTGACACGGGGCTCCGAGAGCAGGGGCTCGCGGGCAGTCGGGAGCCCAGAGGCATTTGGACTTTAGCAGAGAGACACCACTGGTTTGGGGCACAGAAGGCAGGTGCCCAAAGGGGCACTTCAGAGGGACTGACCTTCATGGTTGCTAGAGCTTTAATTACCGTTGGCCTGGAGAAAGGGGGTCCTGGGCTGGTGTCCCCTTGGGCGGAGCAGTTGAGCCTGACGCCAAGGCAGGAAGGCGTGGCTGCCTCTAGGAGCCCACGCCCGAGGCCACGGGCCTCACCAGAGGCCAGGACAGCAGCTCCCGGGGGTTTGAAGTGCGCTGGGGCCGCGGCATCCGCCCGGCGGCCCCTCGCCCGCGACCTCTCCACCAAGCCACGCCGGCGCTGTCGTGTCTGCAGAGACGTGTCGTGTCTGCAGAGACGTGTCGTGTCTGCAGAGACGTGTCGTGCGAAGCGGCGGGCGCCGCCCAGACGGCTCTGGGAAGGTCGGGGACGCCCGGCAGTGAGTTCCTCGAGAAGAGCTGCGTTTTTTGAGTCTGTGCCGCGTCTCTTGCTCCTGCGCTCGGCAGGCCCGGCTGTAGCCCCCGGGGCGCCACGTTACCCGCCACCGGACACCGCAGTGAAAGGCCCGTGCCGGGTGCTGGGTGCCGGGTTGCGGTGCGGTGTGATGCCCGCTGGGGGTCTGCACTCCGCACTGCCAATGACGGGGTGACGTGAGGAAGGGTCCTTACGGGTGCTGCCGCCCCAGCCAGAGCGCCCTCGGGGGGACGTGCACCGGGCGCTTGGGAAACGGACACGGCAGGACCGAGAGACCGCCGTGACCCTGAGCCTCTGGTCCTGTGAGAAACGGGGCCTCAGCGCGGCGCCGCCCAGCCCTCGGGGACCACAGGCTGCGTCCTTGCTCAGGGGGCAAAGCCCCGGCGTGGGCCGGTGTGGCCGCGGGAGCCCCTGGTGCCCCGGGCAGCACTGGGAAGTGGAGTCTTATAGCCCTGCAGGTCCCCCCGTTCCCCGGACTGTGCAGGAGACGGGGGTTCGCAGGCAGGCCCGGCTGCGCCCGGGGTCCTGAGTCCCAGCAGACGCACCAGCCGGTCTCCGTGGGCTCCACCTCGTGGCCGGGGCGCCCCTTCGTTCGGGCAGAGACGGGCGGAGAGCCCGATGTGAAGCCTGACGCAGGAGGGGCCCCTGGGGCGGTGGCGGCGTGGAGGCCCCAGCGCCCGGCCGCCTCCCCTTCGCTCGGAGCTGAGTGGTTGGTGTTGGGTAAATACCGTCCTGGGCGCGGGGTGGAGCCAGAGCGGAGGGCGGCCGCCGCCGCAGGGGGGTGGCCGCAGCCTGAGGGGGCAGAAGAGGAGGGGCCCGGGGGCCGCACCTGCCCCGCCTGCACCGAGGGCCTTTAGAGGTTGTTTCAAGGAGACAAGTTACAGGACGAGTTTGAGCAGCGTTACAGTGACCCGTGCGGGTCGAGTAACTGTCCCATCCCGCCACGCGGCGCCTGCGAGGGACCCAGGCCTCTGGCTGAGGGGGCAACCTGCCCACGGCCCCGCCCC
>CM053571.1:1035802-1050880 GCA_028646485.1 Cryptoprocta ferox
GCCTAAATTGGAGATTAGAAGTAGAAGACAAGGTCAGAACATGGTCCCTTCCCAAGGTCTACATTCTACCTTGTGCTGACTTCAGTTATGAGGGTGGATAAGAATGTGGGAAACCCAGGTCCAAGGCCAACACACAGAGGGCCCCCATTGTGCTTGCATCAAAGAAAGGGCTTTCTCAAGCAACTTGTTAACAAGCATTCTTTTTCTTGTGGTTTGTGAGCCTAATGAAATGGCTCCTGGCCTATCTGTGTACAGCTTGACCTATGTTTTAATCTTAGCTTTACTGGCTTAAATGATATGTATATTACCCTGTTTTTTGCTGAAGACATCCTGTTATGTTTTTGGTTGTGGGATTTGCTCAACCTCACTGTAAGTGCGTTACATGACTTGGTTGTAACTTGTTAATCAAAAACAGTCATAATTATTGGCAAAAAACCAACCTGTACAAAATAAGATAGGTTTGTTACTTTCTTAATCTTGGGGACTGACGCAAGAATGAATGAGATAGTTCTCTGTATACTTTCGATGACTAAAGCATCTTATCATAAAAAATTAGACACTATAAAAAATTTCTATTTTCTAATGTCATCACTTCCAATGATTAAAACATCTTATCACAAAGAATTAGTCACTGTAAAAAAAAATTTCTATTTTCTGATGTCATGTTATCGCTTGACCTATAAATAAAGACACCAAAGCAGACAGAGCAGAGATGCCTGCCTGGTGATCAAGAAAGAAACTCGTGGCTCTCTCATCACTCTCTCGTGCTGACACCGTCCATCCTTCAGGGACCCCTGGACCTGCTGGAGCTGGACTCCGGCACTCTCCAGTATCTTTTCTAAGTCTTGTATAGTTTTCAGAGGAGAGATCTTTTACCTCTTTGGTTAGGTTTAGTCCTAAGTATTGTATGGTTTTTGATGCAATTGTAAATGGCATCAATTCCTTGATTTCCCTTTCTGCTGCTTCATTATTGGTGTATAGAAATGCAACCGATTTCTATATGTTGACTTTGTATCCCGCGACTTTACTGATTTGTGTATCAGTTCCAGAAATTTTGGGGTGGAGTTTTTTGAGTTTTCTTTCTTTTAAAAAATATTTTGTATCTTAATGTAATTTAACTTACTGTTTTAGTCATCTCTACCCCCAACATGGGGCTAGAACTCACAACCCTGAGATCAAGAGTCATGCACTGTACCGACTGAACCAGGCAGGTGCCCTTCGGGTTTTCTATATGTAGTGTCATGTCATCTGCAAATAGTAAGCGTTTGACTTCTTCCTTGCCGATTTGGATGCCTTTTATTTCTTTTTGTTGTCCAGTTGCGGAGGCCAGGACCTCCAGTACTGTGTGGAGAGAGTGGACATCCCTGTCTTGTTCCTGACCATGGAGGAAAAGCTCTCAGTTTTTCACCATTACGGGACGTAATGGGTGTCAACCGTTTTTCATATATGGTCTTTGTTATATTGAGGTAAGTTCTCTCTAAACCTACTTTATCATGAACGGATGTCACACTTTGTCAAATATTTTTTCTGCATCTATTAAAATGATCCTGTGGTTCTTATCCTTTCTTTTATTAATGTCGTGTATCGAGCTGGTGTCGTGTATCGAGCTGGTTGACTTGCGAATATTGAACCGCTCCTGGAGTCCGGGAATAAATCCCACTTGACCGAGTACATTAATATACTGTGGGATTTGATTTGCTAGTATCTTGTTGAGAATTTTTGCATCCATGTTCATCAGGGACATTAGGCTATAATTCTCTCTTTCTCGTCTTTTTCTGATTTTGGAATCAAGGTAATGCTGGCTTCATAGAATACGTTGGGAGGTTTTCCTTTCTTTTCTATTTTTTGGAACATTTTGAGAGGAATAGGTTTTAACTCTTCCTTAAACGTTTGGTAGAATTTGCCTGTGAAGCCATCTGCCCCTGTGTTTGATGGGAGATTCTGGGTTACTGATTCAATTTCTTTGCTGGTTATCAGTCTGTTCGAGTTTTCTGTATCTTTCTGTTTCAGGTTCGGTAGTTTTTATGTTTCAAGGGACTTATCCATTTATTCCAGGTTGTCCAATGTGTTAGCATAAAGGTTTTCATAATATTCTCTTGTAATTGCTTGTATTTCTGTGGTGTTGTGATCTCTCCTTTCTCATTTGTTATTTTATTTATTTGGGTCCTTTCTCTTTTCTTTTTGATAAGTCTGGCTAGAGGGTTATCAATTCTGTTAATTTTTTCAAAGAACCAGCTCCTGGTTTCATTTATCTGTTCTAAAAAATAGAACATTTAAATAGTCCTTTATCAATGAAAGAAATTGAACTTGTAAAAATTGAAGAAAGAAAAAATTGTACCCGCAGGGGTGCCTGAGTGGCTCAGTCAGTTATGTCCAACTCTTGATTTCAGCACAGGTCATGATCTCATGGTTTGTGAGATTGAGTCCTGCATCAGGCTCTGTGCTGACCTTTCAGAGCCTGCTTGGGATTCTCTCTCTCCCTCTCTCTCTGCCCCTCCCCCGCTTGTTCTCTCTCTCTCTCTCTCCCTCTCTCTCTCAAAATAAATAAATAAACATAAAAAATGTACCCACAATGAAAAATCCAATCCCAGAGGTCTTTGCTGGAGAATTGTATCAAATGTTAAAGGAACGAATAATGTCGAATGTGTACAACCCCTTCCAGAAAATGAAGGGAATGTTTCCAACTCATTCGGAGGCCAGTTTGACACACAAAAAAACAGAAGAAGTATTCACAAGGAGGCACATTAGAGCCCAGAATCTCCTATGAGCACAGGTGCAGAAATGCTTCCTCCCATAGACCTGACGCCAGGACATGCTGCGTTACGCTGTGACCGCCTCGGCGTGTCCAGGAGGGGAACTTGCTGGAACATTCATAAGCAGCCAGTGTCTGTCCCCATGTAGCAACATGAAGCAGAAAAATCCCAATGATCTCGATAGATGTGGAAAGAGGAATCTGACACAATTTGATGCCTGTTCATGATAAGAACTCTCAGCAAGTTGGGAATAGGAGGGCATTTTCTAACCCTGACACAGGTTAGAAACCTCCAGCCTGTATCTCAGTGAGTGTGAAATACTGACCTCGTTCCCTCGAAGCTGGGGACAAAGCTGGGATTTATGCTTTTACCACTTCTGTTCCACATTCTGCCGGAATCCTAGCCAGTGCACAAGGCAGGAAAAGGACTTAAAATGTGTGAAGTTGGCCAAGTTGGGTCAGATGCAGACAGGGGGGCAGGAGTCGCTGTGGGGGATGGGGTGAGCCTCTGTGGACGGAGGGGCTGGTTCTGGGCGCTGGTCCAGGGTGATGGCCACACGTGGGCGCTGGGTCTCCTGATGGGTCGGGCTGCTCTGCTTCCCCGAAAGACCCCACAACAAACCAACGCGGCATCGTGATCACGTCAGGGTGCCGACCCCAAAGAATGTCATGGCCAAGTCGGGGCTCAGCTCTGCTGAGGCAGCTGCTGACCTGGGCAACTTTGTGCTGTTGCAGAGCATGGGCTGGGGGCTGGGGGCGGGGTGTCAGCGTCGATGCCCATTGTGGCAGCCACGGATGAGCCTGTGTCTGCTTCCTGTGGCTGCCACGTGAAGTGGCACAGACGGCGTGGCCTAAACCACAGAAATCCATCCTCTCATGCCCTGGAGGCTGGACGTCTAGGATCACGATGTTGGCAGGTTGGTGCCTTCTGGGGTGGAGGGGGAGTGGGCAGGGCTGTGTGGGGACAGCCTGCGATGCAGGGGGCAGGGCCGTGTGTGGGGAGAGCCGGCGGGGTGCGGGGAGCAAGGCTGTGTGCAGGGGGAGCTGGCAGGGTGCGGGGAGCAGGGCCGTGTGCAGGGGGAGCTGGCAGGGTGCGGGGAGCAGGGCCGTGTGTGGGGGAGGAGGGAGCCGGCGGGGTGTGGGGCAGGGCCAGGGCCAGGTGTCTGCCCTGAGCTGGGCGCTCGGGTGTGCGGAGCTGGCTGTTGGCAGGAAGCATTGGGCTCTGACCTCTGCTCCCGGCCATGAACTGCGCGGACCGTAACTGTTAATGCCGGGCTCAGGCTCAGGGATGGCCCAGGCCCGCTTGCTGAAGGGCCCTCCGAAAACGGTGTTGGGGTCAGGACGCCCGGCATGCTGGTCGCTTAGGTCATGTCGGTGTCACAGGGGGGAAGTTCATGGAGCTCAGAGACTAGCAGGGGGACGGGATGGGCCACAAACCAAATACTCAAATCACTCGGTCACTCAGGAGGGGACACGCGCTTGAACCCAGAGCGAAGGAGGGGCCAGAGGCAAGGGGACGGGGATATGGCTGAGCTGATCCGGGGGTCAGAGAGGTGGGATCTGAACCCGAGTCTGACCGGTTGGTAACTGCTGTTTAACGAATCCCTAGTGTCCGAGGCTGACGTGATCCTCCGTCCCTGCTGGGAGCCTGGCGTGGCCCAGTCCTCCGCCCAGGGTCTCACGCGGAGCAAGTGCCGTGTCAGCTGGCTGTGGCCTCACCTGAGGCGTGGCTGGCTCCTCGTGGCTGCTGGCCCGAGGCCGCCTGTGGGTCCTGGAGGCCACTGCTCCTGCCGTGAGGGCCCCTGGCACGACCCTGCTCTCCTAAACCCAGACCAGGGGGAGGCGCGTGCGAGGAATGGGCCCTCAGTTTGGGGTCACGTGAGGACATCACCGTGTGGGTGACCCCATGATGGGTGATCCCGTCGTGCTTTGTGCTGTGCTCCACTGTGAGTAGGTCACACACCCACGGTGGGCGACACAAGCCCGTGCCCACGAGCAGGCGGGGACGCGGGGTCCCTGGGGCATCCACGGCACAGTGGCCCCTCCACAGGTCCCAGCAGCAAAGGCACATCGTCTGGCGAAGGCGGAGCAGACCCCAAGGTCAGCGTCTCTCCCGGACCGTCCCGTCCTCAGCCATTCCATGTCTTCCATGGTAGAGGCCACTGAAATGCAAGCAGGGGGTGCCCACGTTTGTCTGTGTCCACGGACAGGAGCCTGGCCCTCGTGGGGACCGGGAAAGAGCCCCAGTGGGAAGACCGGCAGGGCGCACCTGGGAGAGGCCATGCGGCCGGGGTCGCCAACCCTGGAGACGGTTGCCAGGGTGTCGGGACGTGGCCCCGCCAGCCGTCCGGGAGATGGCCTGTCTGGGCAGCGGTGGACGTTTCCCGGGAGCCAAGGGGCACACGGGGGGCACCGTGGACGCGGGTTCCTCCCGCAGTAACTGGGACCAGGCACGTCCTCCCGTTGTGGTTTCCATAACAGCTTCATCGAGGTGTGTACGGTCCACAGACTGTGCTGTTTGCCCACGTAAAGTGTGCAAGTCGGTGGTTTTCAGTTTGTTCACAGAGATGTGCGAGCATCACACCATCGATTTTGACCCCTGGCCCTTCGGCTGTTAACCTCCGAGTCGGAGGCCCCTCTCTCGCTCCAGGAAACATGAATCGACATATATTTCCTGTGAAGAGACCAACACACGCCGGGGCCCTTTGAGTCTGGCTTCTCCCACGGAGCGCCACGTTGTCACGGCTCACCCACGTTGCAGCGCAAGCCAGTGCTTTGTTCCTTCTCGTGGCCGAGTGGCGTCCCACTGTGGGTGGACACGTTCTGTTTACGGTCTGTCTGCTGATGGACACGTGTGTGTTCCCACCTTCGGGCTCCTGTGGAAGGCGCTGCCGTGACCACACGTGTGCAGGGGTCTGTGCGGACGTGGACACGGACGTGGACACAGATGCGTTTTGTTCTCTTGGGTGTCGTTTCTTTGTTGCTCTGCCTCTGATTTGATGCTTGCGTGTGAAACTCTCCACAGCACACCCCAAAGTTTACGAACCCCAGAATCGTAACATAAATGTCGTGCGTCGCATTATTTAAATCCACTTTCTTGCTCGCACGAAGGTCACCTTCTGTGGTGACCCCGTTTCAGATTCGTAGCGGCCTCCGCCTTGCCGCTAAGCCTCCACGCGCGGATTCGAGCCCCGAGAACGCTGGCCTCCACACCGCAGACACCGCCCACCCGGTTGTACAAACGTGATCTGGGAGACAATTAGGCCCGCGTCAATCTCGGATAATACTGGAAGGCAGGCTGCTGCCCGGGGGCCTCCTTCGAGCCGGGGATGGTCGGCGCTGTCAGACTGAATTAAAATTTACAACTCTCGAAGCTAAGTGGGGGTCTTCGTAGGAAAACTAGAACTTTTCTCTGTCTCGCATACGTGCGGCGTTAATTTGGGAGAACGCAGCGTCCGTCAGATCCTAACTGTCCCCGCAGACCTTGCCTTCTGCCCTCGGCGGATCGCCTGAGCCCGAGGCCTGATTCTGACCACGAGTGACTGGACAGAAGGCTCGTGGAGGGCATGATGCCTACCCTCCCCCCCCGAGTGTCCACCGACCCTCCTCCCAGGGACCTGGCCGTGTCCGGGGAAGCCAACCCCCCTCCCTCCCTCCCCCACCCTGCCGCAGCGTGGGGCCCCATCTCCTCTCGCCGGGGCTGCCAGAGGTGGGAACGTGCCCCACGCTGACCAAGGCGCATGAGGGACACTGACCGCAGGGAATCTGGACACTCTCCCTCCCAGGAGAGAGTTTGAGAAGCAGCGGCTCCTCCTCAATCTCTGGGTGCTGCAGCACGCGGATGTGATGGCCGGAGCAGTGGCAGCCGTCCATCCCCCTGCAGGCTGAGGTGGGGCCCGTGCGCTTCCGGCTTACCTGGATGGTGCAGGGCACGGGGCGGGGGGAGGTGGACGTGGACGGGCCGGTGGCTGCACGCACCCCCAGACCCTGGAGGGCAGCCCGCCTGCCCGAAGCAGTCCTGGGGGCCGTGCAGACTCCGGGCGGCTCTTGCTCTTCCTTCCACACGCGACTTGCCTGACCTGCAGGAAGGGGGCTCCCTGGCCGACCCCGCTGGATGGAAACCGCCCCCCCTTCCCTCCACCACCACTGTCCCCCCCGCCTGCCTCCCTGAACTGTCCCCTCCCCCGGCACCCCCAAAAGGCCCCCATGAGCCGGTGACCTGGAAAACCTTGAGCAGCTCAGGACAGGCGTGTGCATGGCCCCATTGCCCAGGTGGAAAAGGAGACCCACAGAGAGGGCGTTACCTTCCCCAGAGACCCCTCGACCTTGACACGCACCCTTCATGCTGAGCGGGCCCAGCACCGCACCTGCGCCCCAGCGCCCAGACCTCGCGGGTCGGGACCCGCAGGTGAGCTGACTTACGGCAAAACCCGGAGGCCTTCGGCTCGTGTCTGGTTTGGGCGGGGCTTTCCGCGGGGCGTATTTAGCACCAGAACGTCATAAACCTGACAGCAGATTGAGACGGAAAGCGGACAGCAAACCGCTCCCTGCCGCGGCCGTCGGCGCAGGATGGCACCGGGGAGGGCGTGGAAAGCGGCACAAGCCCTCGCGGCGGCTGCGCATCTGCAGGACCTGCTCACCCCCCGGGGGGGGGCTTGAAGAGGTAAGTGAGGTGACAGAGGTCAGAGGGAGGGGCCCTAAGCCGAGGACCCGTGTCCTCGTAAGAAGGGACGCTGGGGCTCCCACACGCAGAGAAAGACCAGGCGAGGACACGGGAGGGACGGCGTCCACACGCCGAGGAGGAGGTCTCAGGAGAGACCAGCCCCGCCCGCACCTGGATCCCCACGGCCGGCCTCCGGGACCCGGAGACAGTACCTCCCTGTGGTTGGAGCCGTGGTCTGTGGTCTGTGGCCGGAAGGAAGCTGCTTCTCCATCAACTGCCTCCATCCTCCAAAGACCTGCGTGAAGCTGAGCGGGCCGCGTCGAGGGCCGGCCTGGTGTGATGTGCTGAGCCCCGCGGGCCGAGCTGGGGGGACGGCGCCGGCCTCCGGGCTTCCAGGCCCCCCTGCATCAGCGCCGGGTCCTCGGCCAGCGTCCCAGCGTCAGACCCGCCGGCCGGTGGCCGTCCGTGACTCCACGCCTGCTGGCGGAGAGCCGTCACGGGCGTCGTCGCCCTGAACTCACTGGCTTAATCGTCAGCTTGTGGAAGGGTAGCCTCGCCGAAAAGCCGTGCTGATCAGATTCGCCCTTCTCTTCGACGGAGCGACTCCAGCCGGACCGAGGGTTTGCACTCAGCCCCGAGGTCTGCCTCGTGCTTGCTCTGCCCAACGGTGTCACCCACGGCGGCCGCTCTACGGGCATGTCTGTCTAATGTTAATATCCAGGTAGGAACCCACCGCCTCTCTGTCCACCCGTCGTGTCTGGGCAGCCCTGGCGTCGGTCGTAAGCCACGGCGGATGGCGGTGAGCTCTCCCAGCCGTGGCCGTGGCTGTGCCGTGGGCCCCACGTGGGTCCCTGACCTCCGCCTGTTTTTACGATGTGCTCTTTCTAGCAGCTTTATCGCCATGGATTTCGATTGGTTTTCCCCGTGTTCACCCTTGTGGAGGCTCTGCGGCCGTGGTCTGTGGGCAGACGTCCGTGGCCAGCTGTGTCACATCCTTCCCACTGACAGGACGAGAGACGCCCACATGCTCACGCCTGACGACGTTTAATTATAAAATGACACTGATTCATGGCCTGTCACTGGAGTTAAACATTTCTGACTTAAAGTAATTTTTAAATTAGAACCATTATAAATGCTTATTAAATAAAATCCTATAATCTGAACAAAAAATAGGGGCAGAGGAGCAGGGAGTCACTGTCCAGGGAAAACTGTTCTTGAAGATTTAGAGAATTTCCTGCATTTCGTCCGTGAGGGAATCAGAAACTGTGAACAGACCTTCCCTTCCCGCCTCCCGGGTCCAGCGGATCTCCGGGTCGGCCCCAACGCCTCACTTCCGAGGTGCTGCGTGGGCTCGACCCCTAGAGCAGCGCTGGGCACCCTCCCGCCTCCCTGCCCCCATCGCCCTGATCGCGGGAGGTACCAAACCACGCACGGCCGGGCTCCGTGGGCAGTGGGGCGCCGCGCGGGGCCGGGGGCCTCTGTCACCGGGGCACAGCTCCTCGGTCACGAGGGTCACCCCTGCCGCTGTCACCGGGCACGGCGCACGGTGTCCTCAGCCGCCTGCCCGTCTGCGTCGACTCTCGGCTGAGACACTCTTCTGCTACCGCCTTCTCGCAGCGAGGGGTCAGCCACAGGACCCCAGGCTCTTCCCTCCGGTTTCCGTGGTTTGTTTGTGAGCAGAGACGATCGTGTGAAAATTAACGGTGTTGGCCTTGCTCTACTGCCCCGACATGCCGCTTCGGGGGTCCCAAAGGTCTTCCCTTCCCCAGAGTGTGAGGGGAGACCCCCCGGAGACCCCAGCAGGAGCCCCTCGCCTCCCACGAGGACCCTGAGCCCCCGAGGGTTCACCCCACCTCCCGCCCCCTGGCCTCCCTGGGGGGCCCCACCTGGGGGCTGCCAGGCCGTGCCCCTCCCCCACCATCTCCTTTCCTCGGAAGGGCAAGCCTCACTCAGGGTTAGCAGGGCAAGGCGGTGCGAGCAGGCGGGGTCCCGAGGCTGTGCTGTGACCCTTCTGTGGACGGGCCAGCCGTGCCCGACCTTGGTGCAGGGATCAGGGGGTCTGCATGTCGATGAATTAAGATACTGCCAGAGATCTGGGCACAGCCGAATCCAGTCTCTCGTAATATCCCCAATATCGAGAAAAGCAGGTGGATATGACTGGTCAGTGTCGCAGTGAGCGTGCAGGTGGCCGTGGTGGATGCTGGCTGCCCCCGGTGCTGCTCGCAGGACATGGGGACCCAGGGGCACCTGCCACAGGTGGGTGGGGGTTCCTGGGGTGCACGTCTGCCCCCCTGACAGCCCTGGGCCAGCCCTACTGCCACAGTAATTTGTTCTGAACCCACACATCACTCCTTGGGCTGAACTTGACCTTGGATTCTGTCACTGGCAACCAGCACTCATGACAGATAGACGTGGTACCTGTAACGTGGGTGCACGTGAGTGTGTGGCCGGGGGGAGCCCTGGAACGCCGGTGGGCCCACGTATCCCACCACTGATGCTGGTGCTGAGACGTGGCCGTTGCTGCCGGGCCTGGCGCTGGGCGCAGGCGGGATCGAGGTGACAGGGGGACGTTTGTTCCCTCGGAAAGTCAAGCTCCACCCGGAGAAGCTCCCGGCTCCCGGCTCTGACGTCTGGGCTCTGACATCTGGGCCCCGCCCGCGGCGGTAACAGGGCAACAAGCTGGCGGCTTCAACAGCAGACGCTCACGCTCTCACCTCTGGGCTGACGTCCACGACCCCGCGGAGGGGGCGTCCAGGCTGCTGTCCTGTGCCCTGGTGGCCTCAGGCCCTCCGTGGCTGCCGACGGTGTCCTACCTGCTTGTGCGTCTCCGGCCAAATGTCCCCCTGTTGCAGGGACACAATGGTCTTGGATCAGGGGGCAGCCTAATGACCACGTTCCCTGGAGCCTCTGCAGATAATTTCCAAATCAGGTCACACCCGCAGCTCCCGGGGGTCAGGGCTTCACCGTCTTTTGGGGACACAACAACCCCCAGCCCCCACAATCCGTGGCCACGGCCACACCCAGGTGTCCAGGGGCACGGGGGGCTCGGCAGGCGTGAGAGGAGGCGGGGCGGACGGGCGGGGCCACGTCTGGAGGCCGAGCGGACGGCGGATGAGAAGCAGAGGCCCAGGCCTTCCTGCCGGGAGCCCCTGCTCCGTGGCCCCCGGGGACCCCCCCATCGTGGGAGGCCCGCGTTGGCTCCATCTGGACCAGTACTTCTCCCCCACCGACCCCGGGGTCAGCCCAGAACGTTTATACAAAACGCCTCTTTTAAAGCAAAGGAGAGTCGTGTCCTTGGGGGGACCGGAGGCCAGCAGAGCCCGAGCCGCCTTCACAGGGGTTTTCCCGCCTCCGAGTCTTCACGCGGGCGGGCGGCTCACCCCTCATCCGCCGGCTGCTCTCGGCTCCCTGCTGACTCACGTGCTGCCTAACGCGTTCCTACCCGGTCCTCCGAGAAATCGCCGGAAAGCCAGTGTCGTCTTCCGTGGGCAGCGTGTAACGGGGGCTGGCTCCTCCCACCCTGGGTGCTGCTCGACCCCCGGCCCCCGACACACGCGGCCCCCGGCAAGGACGGCAGAGCACGGCCACGTGCCCCAGACAGGGTCCAGCCCGTGACAGTGAGGATGTCACCCGAGGGGCCTGTGTCCTCAGAGAGATCAGTCACTATTGGCCCTTGTGCCACAGGCCTGGCCCAGCCGCCCTCAGTGATGTGGGGTCGAGACGCGGGAGCCCGGACGCTCTGTGCCAGATGCCGAGCAGGTGTGTCCCCAGCACATCTGGGCCTGCGTGACGTGAGCCGGGGGGTCGGCCCCCGGGACCTCCTGGACCTGCCAGAGGCGTCTGGAAAATGCGCCCTCAGATGCGTCTCACGGCCTCCTTCCCTGTGGGCACTCGTGTCACTGAAGGGTTTGGGCATAAAAATTGGGTAAAATAAAAAATCTTCACGCAACACTGGCATTTCCTGTCTCCTTGGGCCGCCCAGTTAGGAAGCAGATCAGTCTGTGCCTTGCAGGGGACACCCACAGGGGACACCATCCAGGGGATGCCCCACAGGGGACACCCGCTGAGGACACTGTGGTCCAGCTGTGGGCATGGAGGGGGTGCCTGCCAGGCCCCGACCCCTCACCCCAGGTGTTCATGAGAGACCAAAGTGCCGCCTGTGTTCCCAGCACGGCAGGATGGGGGTGTCGTGGCCGAGCTGAGGGCCCCTCCTCGGTGGCCCCGTGTCAGGGCCGGCGTGGAGAGCTGGAGCCAGGGCGGCCTTCTCAGCACAGGGCCGGGTCCTCCCCGCGTGCTGGGCAGAGTGACCCATCAGCACACGGCGTGGCCAGGTGGGGGGCCTCGCTGTGCAGGTCGTGGGGGGGGGGCTCTGGCTGTGTGGGGCGTCCTGCGCCAGCCCTGGGGAGGCTCCTCCTTCGGGCAGAGGTGGGGCCGCCTCCTCCAGGCTGGCACGTCAGTGATTCTGTCCAGTGTCACCGCACAGAACACACAGCCACAGATGTTCCTGCGTGGTCTGAGCCAGCAGTCGCCTCGCTGACCTGCAGACGTGCATGTGTCTGTGCACGTGTGTGCAGATAACCATGTGCAGGTGTGTGCGTGCGTGCGGGTGACCATGTGCACATGTGTGCAAGTGACCGTGTGCACGTGTGTGTGCATGCGTGCGGGTGACCATGTGCACATGTGTGTATGCGTGTGGGTGACCGTGTGTACGTTTGTGCACGTGTGCGGGTGACCGTGTGCACATGTGTGTGCACGTGTGCGGTGACAGTGTGCACATGTGTGTGCACGCACACACGAGTGTCCAAGTCTCCTGAGGCCGTGCAAGCTGCAGACACCGACTCCAGAGCAGCTGCCTGTGAGCCATTGCAAACACCTGCATCTTTTGAACTTAGATCCGGATGTGCCCGGAGTCATCTCATTCCCCGGCTTCGGTCCTATTGCGTGCAGCCCGGAGAAACTGAGGAAGTGTCACTGTTTGTCCCGCCAGTTGCCGTTATTTACATGCCAAGCCCCAGGTCAGGAGAGAAGGAAAAACATGCCTGTGGAAAGAAACGTGAGTCTGGTACCTGGTCAATCCTCCGAGAGGTGATAGATGCAAATGTCCTGACTTTCTGGCATTTATAAATTATTTACTTCCTTAGGACAAACAGCGCTTGGCATTTTGGGAGCCGCGCGGCATCTCCAGCGTCAGGCAGGGGGGGACCGCTCGGGGGTTTAGTTTGTGAGCAAATGTAGCTGCTTCTCCGTGACTGGAAGTGACAACAAAAACCAGGAAAATGAGCAAAACTGATGAACTTCCTGTTGGCAGGTGTCACCTGCTCCTGTGTCTGATTCCAGGTCCACTGTGAACGCCCGGGGGTGGGGGAGCGGCTTAAAAACCCTTCTCCAGAACGGGGACGGCAGCCTCGCACACGGAGCAGAGTACCGCACGTGCCACGTGTGGGCACAACGTGTGGTGCGTGTGTGTGTACGTGCATGCCTGTGTGTGGTCCATGGGCTTCCTTGTGTGTGTGCATGTGTGAGTGCACACGTAGGTGGTGTGTGCATGTGCCTGCCTCCTGTAGTGTGTGTGTGCACGGATGTGTACAGGTGTGAGGGTGCCCTGTGTCCGTGCGTTCACGTCTGTGCGCACAGTGCCCGCGTGTGTCCGTGCGTTCACGTCCGTGCGCGCAGTGTCTGTGCGTTCATGTCCGTGCGCGCAGTGCCCGCGTGTGTCCGTGCGTTCACGTCCGTGCGCGCAGTGTCTGTGCGTTCATGTCCGTGCGCGCAGTGCCCGCGTGTGTCCGTGCGTTCATGTCCGTGAGCACAGTGCCCGCATGTGTCCGTGCGTTCATGTCCGTGCGTGTGTTCCAGCAGCAGGGAACCCAGACAACCTGAAGCCCTGGGTTTTGTTTTCTTCGATCAGATACGATGTTAGAAAAAACGAGTAAACATGGACCTCTGACCCCACCTTCCTTCCTTTTGTCTTTCGTGAACGTTCCTCCCCCCACGGAGGCGGAGCAGGACCTTGTGTTACAGGCGTCCTGCCCGCCGGGTGCTGCCTGGGGTTCACGTGAGCCGCCCCCAGCGCCCGCCCTGGCTGGCTGACCCGCGCTGGAGGCCTCCTGCGCCCGGCCCGGGCCTCTCACCCGGGTACCCCCGCGCCGCAAAGGCACAGAACGGACCTCGCTGTTTCCCTTTGCCTTTTCTCCGTGGGGGCGGAGGGGTGTCCTTCCATCCGGTGCCTCCACAGATGCCGTTCCGCCCGTCAGCCGACTGTTAAGGTGGCGCATGTTGCTGTTGAGCCACAAGAAAAGACAGAGGGGTAGAACCTTCTGGGGCAGAAACTTCCGGAGTCATTTGCTCCCGGGAAGGGCTGGGAGGCCAAGGCCGCCCTCAGCGCTTGTCCCTGGGGTCAGGGCCCAGCACCGGCCCGGTGGCCTGAGCGTCAAGGAGGTCGCTCTCGGTCCCGCTGCCTGCAGCCAGGCCTCCTGCCCAGACTTTATTCTCATCTAGAGGGAAGTAAGAAAATGTGTCAACTTCTGTGTCAACTTGGCCACAGTGCCCAGTTGTTGAGTCAAACACCAGCCTAGACGTTGCTGTGAAGGTGTTTTGTGGATGGGATATGCGATAACATTTATAATCAATCAGCTTTGTGGACACAGGTTCGCCTCCATAATGTGGGTGGGCCTCGTCCAATCAGTTGAAGGCTTAAAAGCAGGGAGAAAGAAGACATTGTCCTCACGACGGCCACGGAGAGACCAGCCTGAATCTAGGCTGCCGCCTGCCCCACACGTTCCACGTAAGCATGTGCCCTCGGTTTCGAATATGAACGGCCAGTCCCACCACCACGTGGGCCAATCCACACGAGCTAATCGCTTCAAATCCATCCCTCTCCCACTGGGTATGTGTGTGTGCATGTGTGCATATAACCCACTTACGGCCCGCGTCCGCCCTGGGTGCCCACAGGGGCACACGTAACGGGAGATCAGGAGGTGCACTGCCTTGTACCCTTAGTGTCTGAGTGACGATTCTCCTCTAGGTGGGGACACAGGGGGTAGATTGAGGGGCATCCCTGCTGCCCTCACTGCAGAGACAAGAGGGGGCACAGGTGCAGGTCCGAGTGGCATTTCTGGAGGGCAAGCCTTCCGGAAGGTGGGATAGGCACTCAGAAAATCCACTCCTAAAAGCACTGAGAACACTGGCCAAACAAAAAAAGAAGAAGAAAGGAAGGGAGGGAGGGAGGGAGAAGGGAGGAAGGGAGGGAGGAAGGAAGGGAGGGAGGAAGCAGGGAGGAAGGAAGGGAGGAAGGGAGGAAGGAAGGAAGCAGGGAGGAAGGAAGGGAGGAAGGGAGGAAGGAAGGAAGGAAGCAAGCAGGGAGGAAGGAAGGGAGGAAGGGAGGAAGGGAGGGAGGGAGGAAGGAAGAAGGAAGGGAGGAAGGAAGGAAGGGAGGAAGCAGGGAGGAAGGAAGGGAGGGAGGAAGGAAGGAAGGAGGGAGGAAGGAAGGGAGGAAGGAAGGGAGGGAGGAAGGAAGGAAGCAAGCAGGGAGGGAGGAAGGAAGGAAGGAAGGAAGCAAGCAGGGAGGAAGGAAGGGAGGAAGGGAGGAAGGAAGGAAGGAAGCAGGGAGGAAGGAAGGGAGGAAGGGAGGAAGAGAGGGAGGGAGGAAGGAAGAAGGAAGGGAGGA
>CM053571.1:1051380-1069866 GCA_028646485.1 Cryptoprocta ferox
AAACTACTTAATATTCATCATCACACTGAATATGATGACGCATCATTTATTCTTCTTAAAGTACTGATGGGGGAAGTGAAGCATGAAACATTATGTTACTTGATGTTATTTGGTTTAGGTCACGCAGGCTGATTACTCAAAGGGTGAAGCCTTATGCCAGTCTGACTCCACGGCCCCTGCTTTGAACACAGGATGAACAGAGCAAGAAAGGCAATCAGTCAGAGACTCCAAATTACAATCTCTTTGTGCAATAAAAATGCACTGATTACCCCTCTGCATGAGGCACCTCTGAGGACACTGTCCTGAGCCACACACTTCAGTGTCTCCAGACTTCTCCACAGGGAAGTAAACAAGGCACATGGAGGTGTCTCCTGTGCTTCCCTGCAGTGAGCGCCCCTCACCTTCCATACACAGTGACGCCTGCCAAGCCTTCCCAACCTCTCCATGGAGAGCACATGTCCCTTGCGCCTTTGTGCCCCATGACGTTAATGTCTGTCATCCGTAACACAAAGGGCTCACTGTGCCACTCCCCCCACTAGGTTTTGGGTTCTTGAAGGAGGCCATGCATATGTGCCCCCATGTCCCTCATGCCCAGCACAGGCCCTGATGTCCGTTTTCTCTACAAGAGAACACTGACCAAGCAACTGCTCTGCTGGGCAGGGGTGTATCACCTACTCTACTGAGTAAAGGGACCATGGTGGAAAATCCTCCCTTCTGGAGTTTTCTGTTGCTCTGAGCAAACAGTAATCCAGTAGCTATTTACTTCCTATAATAAATGGTAGGACAGAAAGGTGTAGCCTGCTACAAAGGCTGGCAACGAGGAACGTTAGCTAGGTTGGGGGCAACAACAAGGTTCTCTGAGGAAGGGACATCCAGCTAATTCCTAAGGGACGTGTCAGAGTCGGCAGCAAGGGGGAGCACAGAGCAGGCAGGAAGGAGGGAGGAAGGACCTCGACAGTGTGTGGGAGATAAGTGCTCTGAGAGGTATCCTGACCCCAAAATCTAAGTGGTTATCGGAGAGGACTGGAGACTCATCTGGGTCCTGGTCTTGATCACGCGATCTTGGGTCCACACAACACGAGTTCCCATCTCACCAGGACCAGGGTCTGCTCCCCAGTCCCCTCCCTATAAAATAGCGGCAATAGTGCCCCTTATCTGTGGGGATTAGTTGAGGACACTCACATGAGGAGAACAGCAGACACCTGCACACAGGAATATTTCAGAAGATAAGGAGCTAAGCAGCCAGGAAGCAGGATGTGACTGCTGCTGTCAAGCCATGGCCGCCTTCCTGGAAAGGAGGGGTTGCCCTACGCCTCCGGGCGCTGCTGGTCGTGACACAGAGCAGCAATTACCAGAGGACACCCCTCCGCGGTTTGCTCTTCAGTCCTGTCTCCACATATTTCACATTATTCCTCAAAGTCACCATCAAGGCCAGCCCAGCAGGGGCGAACGGATTGATAGATGGAATGGGGGTGGGTGTGGGGGTGGCCTCACAGGTCATAAATGGCACCACAGGCAGAGTCCACAACAGCCTCCTGGGCACCCGGCCAAATGGGACCAGATGGGCAGCACAGGCAGGCACTCCGCGCAGCTTCACCGTCCATTTTCCACACATGGCGTCTCACAGTGCTCTCTCTGGTCTGATTATGATTAGAAACGGATCAGAGTAAAGGAAACAACCTCATTTTGTGGCCAGAAAAACCTGGCCCCGGACGCACATGTGTGTCTGATGAATTCTGTCTCTTCCCACGTCCATGCAGTTACTCACAGATATTCACTGAGCACATGGTCTGCACCCGCCCAGCACTGGCCAGAGCTCAAGGGGGCCGTGGCCCAGCCCAGACCTCAAGGGCTCGCCCAAGCTGCGATCCAGCGGAAGTAAGTGCAAAACCACACGGAATAGACCGACGGGACACACATGATGAGAAAGGATAATGATCTGAGCCGTCAGCCGGTAGTGGAGACTCTGGCATTTGATGGATTTGCAGAATCTGAGAAAGAGAAAGAGATGCGGGAGCACAGACAGAGGCCCCTGACCCAGGGGCTGAAGAGTCTGGGGGACGGGGCCACAGAGAACGTCAAGGGGAACGTCAAGGAGGGGGTTGGTGGACGGGAGATAAAAGTAATTCAGGCGTGATGGGTCAGAGTTTATTTTGAAGATGTTCACTCGATTGGTGGGGAGACTGGATCTGACAGGTGCCAACGGGAATCCAAGTAGGTTGGAAGAAAACCGATCTGTTTGTCTAGACAAGAGCTCATGGCAGATCGGAGCAGAGAACATCACAACCGGGACACAGAACAGCTCCGTCATCGTAAAACTGCCCCGTCGGGGCCTAGAGCCACCCCTCCCCACTCCCGATGCTCTCCATCACGATAGCTTTGTCTCACACGATGGAGTCACACGCCACATATAACCACTTGCAATCACTTCTTTCACTCGAAACAGTGGCTTGCGATTCATACAAGCCGTTGCGTGTACAGCCGCTCCTCCCTTCTCGTTGCTGAATGCTATCCATTCTGTGGGTGCCCCGGAGTCTGCCTAACCATTCGCCCGTCAACAGCTCAACTACCCTCTTTGGGAACTGCTTCCCGTGTTGAGCGATTACAATCAGATCTTCCATAAACATCTGTGTGCGGATCCAACGTGAACACAGCCTTCAATTCACTTAAGTAAATGCTTGAGACGAGGAACTGGCCGGCCACAGGGTAAGTGCACATCTAACCCTAGAAGAAACTCTCAAACTGTTTTCTGGAACATCCCACCAGCAATGTGTGAGCATCCCAGCCTCTTCACACCCTCGTCAGCACTTGCTACTGTCAGTCCTTTCTATTCTAGACACTCCGATCGGTGTGTGGTGGTCCCACAACACAACGTAATTCCCCATTTCCCAAATCAGGAGCTCATGAGGCCACAAAACACGTTCATTTACTTGTCCTTCTTTTAAGGACAAGTTTTGTTAAGGTTTGTTTTCTGACTCAGAGTGTGGTCTCTGGCTGGGTGTTCCTTATGCACTTGAAAGTCAGGACTGTCCTGTGGTGAACAGATCACAAAATCACAGAACAAGGACGTTACTAGATGCTAAATGAGGAGGGAAATGCGGTGGAAAATCAGGCAGAAAAAACGAACAATGGAAGCAAACCCACAGATGACCTCAATGTTGGATTAGCAGACGGGGTTTCAAAATCATCGTGCTGACCACGTTCAAGAAAACAGGAAAGATAAATAGAACAGATGAAACTGGAGAGTTTTAGGGGAGAATGAGAATCTTTAATAAGACAAATCAGATGGTCGTTCTAATTGGAAAAATACAGGGGCTCCTGGGGGGTTCAATCAGTTAAGCGTCCGACTTCAGCTCAGGTCATGATCTCATGGTTCATGAGTTCGAGCCCCATGTTGGGCTCTGTGCTGACAGCTCAGAGCCTGGAGCTGCTTCGGATTCTGTGTCTCCCTCTCTCTGCCCCTCCCCCCTCACGCTGTCTCTCTCTGTCTCTCAAAAATAAATGAAAGCATTAAAAAAATTAAGTAGAAAAATACAATAGAAGAAATCTTTAAAGCAGAAAAGATAGCAAAACAAAATAAGAACCCAGCTGTATCCAGTCAGCAGCATAAACACATGGAGACTAACTATTCTAACTGACAATAAAATATATGAATTTCAGGACACACCCCAAGTGAGATATCGCAGAATGACAAAAATTACTGCAGAAACTGAGCGGTAACCTGCTCCGGTGAACCTGCTGTTTTTCAAGTTTCTAATCTAAGGCTACACGAGACGTTAAGGGGAAATCCTGTCAGCGTCTTTGGAAAGTGGGATTTGGGGTCTAAGTGGAAGGAGGCACCGATGTCCTATTAATAAGATTTTTCCAGACAAGTTTGCCCTAAACTTGAAAAATAATTGCCACAAGAGTTCATGGTGGATTTTTATCTTTAAAAACTGCCCAGCGCCGTCTTCTGAAACGGTCTTGAATCATCAACCAGCCCCGTAGCGAAGAGGAGGGTATTTAAATACCACTTCCACTAGCAGAAATCAACATTCCTTGAAGAAATGGCAGATTCTGGTGGAGGTGAGCCTAACATCTCTTTACCCTGGAACACAGAGAAGTGACCAGCGGCTGAAAATACCAGTCAAAGGTCTCAAGCGTCAATTATTATCAGTAAAGGTAATAATTGCAATGCCCTGAGACACATCAGTGAGCCCGTGTGCGTCGATTCACGATGATACCAAAACTGGAATTTCCCTGGCCGTGTCTGGAGAGTGCTAAGGAACGCGCTGGTGTGGCGGGACGCGGTCCATGGAAGTAAAGACCCGAGTGTCTGCCCTGCCTTCCTGTGAGAATCGTGCACGGGGACCACCAGGTCCCGAAACAACAGGGTGTTTGCACATCTACCTGTGCTCCAGGCACAAGGCACAAACGAAATAATGGACAAACACTGGCATATCGCCTGTGTGATCAATGACGGGTGGTGCTCGCGGGGAATCCTTGGCAGCGCCCCATGTGCTCCCCAGAACGGAGCACCCACGTCACACATGCCCGCCGGGAGCATCTCCAGCCCCTTCCAGCAGGCTTGTGGGAGCGCAGACTTGATCTTAACTGGTTCTCCCTCCGACCGACGCGGCGGTGAACCCGGGCTGCGGGAAGCCCCACGGACACAGGGCGGCAGGTCATGCTCAGACCCCAACTTCAAGGGTAAACTGAGGAACTAGAAGGCAGTGGACTCTGGGTGCCAGCTTGCTATCTGACGGAACTGAGAAATCAGTAGCAAATCTGGGGGCCAGAACACCAAAGTCACGCTTCAAAAACATCAGCTTTGTCTTTGAGGGACCCGTGTAGAAATACTTACTTAAAAAGTAAATAATGTCTGAAATTTACCCCCAAAAAATCCAAGATAGAAGGAAAGAAGCACATAGGGAGGGACGCGGGGCCACGCAAGGTCTGACCAGCAGTGGGCTATGTGGATGTAGAATTTGATGTTTCTCTGTCTACTTTTGTATGTGTTTGAAACTTTTCATGATGAAAAAGTAGGAAAAATTGAAGAGACAGCGTGCTCACGAAAGAAGTGGAGACGGTGAACGCAGCAGAACCACCGTTGTATTTTAGGGGCTTTGTTTCAGTCATTGCACTGGGCTCCAGGATTAGCCAGTCACAACCTGGCCGCGGGTCAGTACCTGGGAGCCCCTGGACCGTCGGGCACCAGCCGGAGAGGCTCCCTCACCCCAGCTGGCCACGCTCAGCAGCCCCACGTCCTGAGGAATAACAAAAATATCCTCATACTGCAGGACAGAGCGCAAGAATGTGTCACCATTAATAAAAACGGTGCTGCTTCCGATAAAATCATGACCGATTCCTCACATCACCTCCCACCTCCCCAGACAGCCTTGTAGCAAAGGGTGTTGGTGTGACCAGATCTGGCCACCAAGACCTCAGGGAGGGGTCTCCAGGGAGCTGAGACCTCAGGGGGGTTCTGTGGGGAGCTGAGACCTCAGGGGGTCTACGGGGAGATTCAGGAGAGCTTTGCCTTCCTGCTTCTCTGATGAAAGACACGGAGGGAGCGGTGCTGCCTCTTCCATCTTTGATTGTGGCTGCCATGCCTGGTGCTCTGGCAGCCACCTTGCCACCACGAAGCTGTGAAGGAGTGAAGGAAGCCTCATAGAAAATGGAGTCGGGAAGCCCTGAAGGGGGCGCTCTCGGGCACACACCAGACCCTGCAGGTGCACAACCAGCAGGAAGAAGGGAGGCAAGGATTATCTTGACCAGAGAGAAAGGATTTCACATAGAAATTTCATTTCCTGCTTTTGAGAAAAGGAAGGTCCTCCTGCCCCAGCAACCGCGCACCAGCCGGTGAGAAGCCGCCGCACCTCGAGCTCCAGTTCTTCTCCAAGGAGTTTCTGTCGAGACCACCCTACCCAGGTTACTCCTGACACCTAATAAAAGCTGACCTTCCCTGGGTCTCCTCGCACTTCCTGTGCTACCGCGTTGCGGTTCTGGAACCATCCAGAATAAACTCGTGCTGTGGGTACAGCAAGTGGCTATCTTACTTCAAGGCTGACAAAGTCACCGGCAGCAGAGCAGAGGGCGGAAGGCAGCCCCGCCGCGCTCCAGGCTCCCCTCGTGGCGTCTTTAAACGTCTAAACTGCCTGAACCCAGTTGATCTTGAGCACAAGTGCATCCTGAGTGATTTAAAGTCGCTCCTCTTAATCCACCAACTAAGGCGAGAAGGGCTCCTCCGCGTGTCGCTGCCGCAGACTCCGCCGGGCACGTGCAGCGGCCCACTGCTCCCGAAGCCGCGGGGACACGGAGACGGGTAGGGTCAACCGAACAAGAGCCCTTAATGTGTGACACCTGAGGTCAGTGGTCCTCTCTGGAGGGGGCTGTGTCCCCCAGCGCGTGTGGCCATGTCCGCAGACATTTCCGACTGTCGAGCCCGGGAGATGGCCGAGGGACGTGCGGGTAGAGGCCAGGCTTGCTGCCGCACGTGGCCTCCGCCTTGGGGACTGTCCACCCAAACAGCCAGCGTCCTGAGAAATGTGGCCCGGGCTCCACACAGCGCACGCCGCCCACAGCCGGCTCTGGGTGTGCTCCGTTCCCCCCAGGCCCCGCAGAAAGGACCCCGCAGAGACAGGACCCCACAGAGAGGGCCCCCGCAGAGGGGACCCCGCAGAGAGGGCCCCCCTCTGGGAAGGCGAGGTGGCCTCAAGGTGACTGTTTCAAATGCCAGGTCATGGGATTGCCCAGATCTGCCCTGTTCCTTGGTTTTCCTTAATTTAAGAAAAAAGAAGGGAGGTGGGGAGTGATGTGATTAATCAAAGACCATCCAGAGGTTCCAGGTGGACTGACCGTGCCCCGCTCCCGTGGCCGTGCCCCGGCCTCACCAGCGGACCCCTCCCCGGACGGTGACCCCCGCCCCCTGCCCCAGCTGCACCAGCACAGCCGGGCCGCCCGGCTCGGCTCCAATTCCGGCAGGTCTCCGTGCTGGGACTCTGTGAACCCAAACAAAAAGAAACACCGAGCCCTGCTGTAAGGACTGTGGCGTTTGTCCGGGGACCCCCAGGCATCAAACACGTGGAGCACAGGGCACAGGAGCGGCCGGGGGAGCAGACCACAGGACAGCTGCAACGTCCCGTCCACAGGCAGGCTGCGGGGGACCTGCAGGCCGTCCTCCCGAGCAGGGCCCCAGGGCACGGAGCCGGCGGTGGCTTGGCGATGTCTGCAGCGTGCAGTGAGGAGCTGAGAGAGTAGCCAGGCCACGTGGACAGTCCCGGGCCCCTTCCGGTCAAGCCCAGGCTTGCTCAGGGCACCCGAGATGGACCGGCCGGGGCTGGTGCGCCTCGCCCTCTGATCTCTGGATGCTTGCCAGATCGAATGGGCACCACAAACACGAGCGTTCCGGAGCCAGAGATCTGAGTGACTGCACTCCCGGCCGGCCAGCCCAAATGTTTGGGGATCTGGGAAAAATAAAAAAGAAATAGCTCACAAAGTGACCCCCAGGGCTCCGTTCCGGGCTGTGCTGAACCCTGCTGTTTCATTTGCGTGATTGAGCAAAAGGAAGGTTGCATTGATATGTAAATAGTAACGCAAGCAGTTTACATTGGAAAACAAAGGCGCCCGAACTGCCTATTATATTTTATGGCCATTTGACTACAGTCTCTGTCGCTGCCAGAAAACAGGGCGGCAATTACGCTGACCTGCCCTTTAAACAGCTCTGCCTCGCGCGCTCTTTCAGGAATAACATTTAATAATGGAATTACGTTGTCATTTGCATATGGTGTTCTCATTTGAAGGTGTATTCCGAATTTATTGGGCATTTTTATTAGCCTTCGGTGGTTGACTTCTGGAAATTTGGTGTGTGCACGTCTTGCGGGGAGCGGAAAAAACCTTCAGCAGAGAAAACCGCGTGCGTGAACATGAATGACACTGGCTGTTTCAGGAGCCTGCCCAGGACGGCCCGGGCGCATGCTGTGTGGTATCACGCATGCAGCGGGGGCCCTGGCACGCGCAGGCCTGGGGGAGGGTGCCCACGCCACCCCAGCCCTCTGGGGGCCCCCCACCACACAGGGCCCTGTGGGTCTGGCCTCACGTGAGGTCTGTGGAACCAAGGATGAGGAGAGGCCGTGGGTGTGACAAGCACAGAATGTAAAAGCTGTGGCCCTGACCCAGGTCCTGACCCAGGTCCCGGCCCACGTCCTGACCCAGGTCCCGGCCCAGGTCCGCATGGCAGGGAACTGGCACGTGGGACGCACGGCACAGACTGGCGGCAGTGGCAGCGGCAGGAGCGGGTTGGGATGCAGAGTCCCAGGCCCCCGGGCTGGTTGGCAAGCTCAGCAATCATGACTAGGGCGTTGCCAGGAGCCAGAAGCCCGGTCCACGCGGGACCCGGGACCCGTCCGCAGGCGCTCGGATGCATGTGTGAGCCCGATGACAGATGTGCACGATGCCCAACAGACCAGTATTTTCTGTTCCATTCCATTTCAGTCAGCTCTGCTTAAAGATACGGGTCACAGTCCTCTAATCTGACTTCACGACCTACTGATTGTGACCAGAGTTTTACAGACTCTGCTTTAGAACTTCATCTGGCAGCGTGGATGTCTGGATCGCCTCCTGAAGACAAAAATAATTCCAAATAAAATATTTTCACGATGTATGAAGTGCACCTGTGGACGGGCAGCGCAGCAGGCCCCCTGGGCTGACGGCACCAGGACTGGTTCTCACCTCGAGGTCACTTGCAGGGGACTCGAGCGTCCATTCCCAAGGCCTCTGCAGGAGAGAAGGCAGAGCCCAGAACCCTCCCGAGGCAGGAAGCACACAGAGACCGCGCCCAGGCCCGCAGCTCAGCCCGGATTCCCGCCACAAGCCCGCGAGGGGAGATGTCCGTATTGGAGTTGGTGCTGGAGGGGGACAGCATCTTCTAAGTGTCCTTCACAAAGAGCCGCTCTGATCTGGATGAACAAACCCCACGCATGATGAGGTTTTGGGGTGATGAGGGGCAGGGTCTGGAGCCGACGGCCAAGAAAGAATTCTCGAGATGTCTTTGGTGCAAAAAGGTGATTTTCTTAAAGCACGGGGACAGGACCCCTGGGCAGGAAGAGCTGCCCGGGGACCATGATGGGTAAATGATGATACACCCTCAGGTTGGGAGGGGGTCAGGGACGGAGTAAGTCTTTAAGGGATTTTGGAAGCAAGGATTCCAGGACCTTCAGGGCCAAGCTATATGAGGAAAAGACCACGTATTCCTGTAAAACCTGTCACGAGACCCTTCCGATGTGGGTCGGGGGCCGGAAGCTTGGAATAGGATTGCCGGCATCTACTTGGGGGGTAGAGATAAAGGAGGTGTGCAAAGGAATGTTTAGGTGTTTAAGGAAACTCACAGGACCCTGGGGAGTCAGGACAAGGGATTTATGTCCCTGTGCGCCCAGCCCAGTGTCATCCTCAAGGCAGCTGAGCTCCCAGAGGGAGGTCACTGCCGGTTTCAAGGACTCATCACTGGGCTGTAGGCAGAAAGGGATAGATTTAATACCTGAGAGACGAAGCCGAAGAGAAGAAGGAATCAGTAGCTAGAAGTTCTAGAAAAATAAACCAGATGCATCAAGAGAGACGGAGAGGCCGGCCCTCGGGGAGGTCGGGAGGTTTGAAGGCAGAGTGAGGCCACTTGACTGGATTTAACTGCAGTCCCCAGAAGAGAACAAAGAGACAGAAAACAGGGCAGAGACAATGTTTTAAACGACAACAGCTGATAAATCTCAAAAAAAAAAAAGAAGAAGAAGAAGAAGAAGAAGATTAATGCGTGTGCATTGTCCAAACTGTCAGAGGAAAATTTGAGAGAGAAAAAAGTGTCAATTCAGAATAGAGCCAAAAAGGAAGGAAAAAATAGCAAATTAAGATTTCTTATAAACATCAGCGTACGATTCTAACCCAGCAATTCTGCAGCTAAGTATACGCCCAACAGAAGTGGAAATAAATGTCCACGAGAAAGACTTGCCCGTAAATGGTCGTGGCTCCTTAATTTATAATATGCAGTGGTCGGCGCAATGCAGCTATTGCGACAGGGCAGACGGCGGTGAATCTCAGAGTATCAAGTGTTGCCAAGACTGTGGAGAAACCGGAACTATTGATGCACCGTTGGTGGGAGAATATTGGAGTGATCACTTTGGAAGATAACTGTCCTTGTCAGATAAAGTGAATTTGAGCATGATTTATGTTCCGGCGATTCCGTGGCCGGGCAGAGCTTCCACCAAACACGTCGCTCGCCTGAGCGCATCAGGAAACACAGACAAGGCTCCAGGCGTCCCGTCCGCAACAGCATAAAACCAGAAAGCGGGGAGCAACCCACATGTCCTTCCACCGTGAAGTAAAACAATAAGACACGTTTATATATTCGTGCAAAGGAATATCAATGAATGCGAAGCGTTTCAGTGACAGGAAACAATGTCGGTGACTGTCAGGAGCATAATCATGGTAAGAATACCAGCAAGCCTTGGGAGGGAATCCACCTGATATAAAATGAGGCTGTTTTATAAAATTCAAGAACATGCAAAAATACGTCCTGTATTGTTCTGACTGTAGGAGCAAACGCAGGACAAGGTTCAGAAGAGTCTGGGGGTAGTGATCACAGCGTTCGGCACCCTCGCCGCGGCTGACGGGACAGAAGGCCATGGGCGCACCCGGGGGGGCCGTAAAGGTGACACGGGTGTCTTACACGGGACGCGGTCACAGGGGTGCTCAGCACCTTGCTCTGGGCACTTCATACAGTTGGTAAATACTCGAAATTCAATAAAACACGTCCTAAAGCGCCTGCTTTGCGTGGTCACCCCCTCTCGTCCGTCCGTCAGCAATGTCCCTACTCAACTGAGCAAATGACCCAACAGCACAGCTCCTGAAAAACGCACCACCAGCTGTGATCCTTCCCGTCCTGGCCCAGCGAGGGGAGAAGAGGCACTCGTCCCGGGAGCCCGGTGTCTGCACTGGTCCCAGTGCCGGGTCCCTCTGGGGAACATTCAGTCCTGGCCTGGGCTCTAAGTGAGCCTTCGGGGAGGGGGTGCAGCGGGGGAAGGGCGTCACCTGGGGGGAGATGGGCGGCGGGGGAGGGAGGGAGCCAGGAAGGAGGGTCGTCCGGAAGGAGCTCACCAAAGGTTCAGATGGAAATTCTCCATTATTGGCATCCGTGCAAAAATTCATATTCAAGCCGTCCGCTGATCCGCCCCTAACCGTAAGCCCTCCGCACTTGGAGAGAGACATGGGCATGTGCCAAGCTACAGCGTGTTATCTCCTTAGGGCCTCGGAGTGAAATATCCACTTGTTTCCAATCTGCATTAAAAAGCAGGTGCTGACCTCCCCGTGTGCTAAGTGTGAAGGGCACGCGGCCCCCAACATGCCAGCGGGCAGAGCCCCGCCCACAGCCTCCGTCTCAAGGCCCCCGGTGCCCTTTCTGCCCCTGGGGGACACTGCCCCTGGCGTCAGTGGGGAGGAAGCCCCCCGTTGCGGGGCGCGCCCCTCCCCACACTGCGTGCTGCGTGCAAACACAAGCGCGGGTCTGTAGGCGAAGGCACTGCAGCACACACTCGTATTCGGGAACACGCACACGTGTGCACACGTGTGCGTGCGCCCGCGTTGCAAACCCAGAGCCTGTCTCCCGGTCTCCACCTGTTCACAGGCAGAGACCCCCTGAGGGCTCTCGTCACCCTCAGTCCCCAGGCCCCCAGGGTCTCACCAGGCCTCCGTCCAGGACCCAAGGGGCCAAGTCACCTCCTGCAGGCCTGTGGGGGGAACGTTGTGGTTTTCAAGGCTCTGATTCGTTCAGAGAGACGCTGTCAGTCTGGTACTGGTGACATTCTGCTCACATCCCTGTTCTGGGTGGAACCGTGTCCCTCCCAGCGATAGGCTGGAGACCAAGGGGGTTGTGACCGAATTGGGAAACAGGAGTGATCACGTGAAGCGCTGTCACCAGGGCGGACACCGGCGGAGTGTGACTGGTGTCCTTATGAAAACAGGGAATGTGGGCGCACACACGTGAGGACCGAGGCAGACGCCAGGGACGCCTGGAGCCGCGAGAGCTGGACGAAGCAGGGGGGACCCCCTCCCGGAGCCCGCAGAGCGAGCCCGGCCCTGCCCCCACCTTGACTTGACTCCGGCCCCAGAGCGGAGACAGGATGAATTTCTGACGTCTAAGCCGCCCCGTCCCTGGTCATCTGTCACAGCCGCCCCAAGACACGGGGGGGGGGGGGACCCCTCTTTAGGGAGGCGGCCCCGGGGTCTCAGGGCTGACCCCGCCTCCACCACGCTGGCCCTGGTGGTTACTTCCTCCTTGAGGCAAAAGGGATGCTGTGTCTCTGGTGACTGTGGGTATATAGCTTTTCTCTTTTAAATAAAAGCATCGGTAGTTTTAAAAGAAAGTTTCCAGAGTGGCACCGGGAGGCCTCAGCCCGTGGGTGGCGGGTGGCGAGTCTGCTCAGGCCCCCGGGCCCGCGGCTCGTGGTCAGCGGCCCCCGCGGGAGAGCAGGTGGCCACTGCAGGGCCCCTCGCCTTCCTTGGCTAGAAATGCCCCCCGGGTGCGCGTCCTGCGCCCACCAGAGCTCCGGGGGCGCCCACGACAGGCCCGAGAGGAGGCGGGGCCCGTGGGGGGGGGCAGAGGGAGGGGGGCAGAGAGGGGCGGGGCCGGCGGCAGGGCCGGCGGGGAAGGGGCGTGGCCCGGGGGCCGGCGGGGAGGGGTGGGGGCAGCGGGAGGGGCCAGAGGGGAGGGGCGGTGGGCGGGGCCGGAGGGGAGGGGGCGGGGCCCGGGGCCCAACTTCACTGCCCGGAAGCGGTCTGGGAGCAGATGGTCCCTGCGGGTTTCCCCCTCCTTCTGGTTGTGTAGGTTTGACCCGACCTCGGAGGGAAGACATTCGTGATCACAAAGGTGGACAGAGAGAGACAGAGACACAGAGGGACACAGAGAGACAGAGAGACAGACACAGGGACAGAGTAGAGCGAACAAGAAAGAGAGACACAGAGAGAGACCGCACAGGAGGCAGCGGGAGCCGGCCCACGACTCGGGGGAGCTTCCAGGGGTCCTGAGACGCGCAGGAGGGAGAGCGCCCACCTCCTCCAGGAAACCCCGGCGTGGGAGGGGCAGGACCTCAGTGCCGAGTCCACACCCACCCGGGGAATTGGGGCCCCAGAGTCCTGCCCCGAGGTGATGGCAGGCACGGCCATGGCTCCAGGGACCGCCCCCCCCAGCCGATCTGGTTCCCTCCACTCCTTGGGGACTTGCCTTCAGAGGGGTCGAATCTCAGCCCAGCCGTGAGCCGGGTCACCGGGCTCTGCCCGGGGACGGTGGCCGTGTGGCCGTCCCTCTCATGCCCATGTCCTCAGGCAGCTCTCCGTGTGGCCCTGGGCTCTCAGCAAATTCAGGGCCAGCAGCCCCTCTGTGTTCAGCCAGTCCAACCCCAGGTAGAGTCCCTGCATCAAGACCCCCGACACACACTGCATCTACAAGCCCAGGCCCCTCCAGCCCCCCTGAGTGACACCCACCTTGGTGACTGGCCCTCACCTGTGAGTCTGTGTGGGGCTCCTGGGCCCATCGAGGCAGGACGGGCTGCAGAGGCTCCGTGGGCTGGACGGGGAACATCCCCGTGGTCTCTGCTCACTTGGGGTCTGTTCCGGGCCGACCCCACCCAGCCATAGGGGGGCTGCAGGGAGGGGCCAGGCAAGGGCCGCATGGCCATGCTCTGCCACCCCCTAACCCTTGTAGGCCGCTGTGAGCTAGAGCCCCACTGAAGCCTGGGCACCTGGGACAAAATTCAGGAGTCTGCCGTGGAGGGCGATGGGCCCCCAATGGTGAGGCTCCGTCCGTGGCCCCACAGTCCCCAGTGGCGTCTGCAGGCAAAAGTGACGCCCAGCACATGACCACGCTACCCGAGGGGTGGCCCTGGCCCCCTGGCCCGCGGCTTCCAGGGAAGACCGCAGCACCCTCGGACCAGCCCAGAGGGAGACGGACCTCACCTGGCCTTTGTCCTTCCTCCTTTTCCTGGAGCCGAGCCAGTTCAGAAAAGTCCGGCCTCACAGAGACGAGGACCGCGTGTGGGTCCACGGTCCCTCCAGACGCGGTGCCCAGGGTGGACCCCGAGCGCCCCAGCTCCCTGCGTCTCTCACCCCTGATGCTGTGCACCGCCCCACGCCCTGAGGACCCCTCCAGCGGCTCCTGGGTCCTCAAGGGCATGTGGGCCAAGTGTGCGGGGAGGGACCTTGCGGGGCGGCCAGCTCCTCACACTCGTGGACAGAGGAGCATCCTCCCTGGGGGCTCTGTCTGCCCCTGCCCGGCCTGGTCCAGCGGGGAGCCCAGGCCCCTCTGCACACAGGACGTGGGGACCTCAGAGGAGCTGGGGATGGACCTACGTCAGTAGACAATAAGCCCACAGGAGAGTGACCCTGCAGGGGCCAAACAGAGAACAAGATCACGGACGCCCTTCCCGGTCTCACCTGAGAGCAAGGACCCCCCACGCCCAGCCCGGCCGCCTGCCAGGAACCCGACCCCGTGTGCCCCAGCAGGTCCGATTTCCATTCTTCCAAACTCGTCTCCACTGAGCTCAGTTAATTACAAGCCGAGTTCCCACTCCGTCGTTCCGATTTGCCTCCCCCTCCCGCAGCCCAATAATTAGACCCTGGCGTTCAGGCACAGCAGAGCGTGATGGGTCCCTGGGCACCGGCCGCTGGCAGACGGAGGGCACCGGCCGCGAGGCCTGGGGACCGCCATCCGGCCCTGGGCGTCAGGCCCACCACGTTCAAGCCTGGAAAGTGCTGTGGAGACAGAGATCCCCCCCGCAACTGATTAATTAGCAATTAAAAACTTTATTTATAAAGGCAGCTGGTGGACGTACATCTTGTTAAAATGCAAAGTATTATCTCCAGACCAGTTTTCAGTAAGAAACAAACAGAAATGCTGGAGATTGACAGCGCACGACGCAAGAACAATTTGCCGAATATTAATGAACTCAAAATGTCATTTCTGGTCCAATTACTAGAAGTAATTAGTTTTTTTAATTATGGAGGAAGTAGAATTTTAATAAGGTCAATTTTACAATTACAGTTTAAAAAATACTAATTGTATTGTCATCACATCTTATATAATAAATGACATTAACTTGCTAACATCTGTTGATTTTAATGTAAATAAAGCAAAACTATCATTGTGTTGCATTTTCTGGGGAGTGACAGGTGGGGGTGGCCTCAGTCCCAGGGTCACAGTGGGGGGTGGGGGGACCTGGAAGACCCGGGACTTTGCTTTCTGAACCAGCTCACCTGTGGCCACGCAGGAAGGGCCTGTGTGTGCCTGGGCTGAGGTGCGGGGGACACAGACGTTACAAACTCCTCCAGAGTCAAGCCTCCACGAGCCCGTCGGTCACCGAGCACAGGCTGACCCTCCCCAGACCCCAGCCCAGGAGAAGCCCATGCACTGAGGGCAGATCCCGGGCCCTGGGTCCTGTATGATTCCTGGGGTCCAGGTCCTGGTCCAGGTGGGGCCCCCAGCCCCCCGTATCCTGCGCCCCGGTGTCAGGACACCACTGCGTCATGACAGCCCTCCGGCCCACCCCGGACCCTGCGGGCATGGAGGAAGGTGTGCCCGCCCCAAGGCCAGCTCCATCCTGGCCCGTGTCCCCCCACTGCTGCCCCAGCCCTGTCATAGGGCGAGCCTAAGGGACCTCCGCATGCAATCCCACAGAGTGAGGGACAGGGAAGCACCCCAGAGGCCAAGCCACCAAGCCCCAGATGGCTGGACACAGAGACTGAGACTGTAGCTTCTGGGACCTGCCTTCCGGAGGCCGTGCTCCAGCTCTGAGCACCTGACGCCGTCTGACCCCAGCGGCCCCCGAATCTGTGGCCAGTGCTGCTCGGTGAAGCACGCCCCGGAATCTGCCACTATTATCTGCACTTCGGAGCTGGGGGACACAAGGAGCAGAGAAGGCACAATGAACCCCGGGCTGAGGCTGGGGCTGCCCTGCCGTGGCACATGGCCCTGCCCCAGCCCCCCGGGCACCCCTCCCTTCCCCCCGAGCCCAGCTGACTGCACTCAGGAGGGGCTGGCGGTGACCGAATGCAGGTGAAGGTCAGCAAGACCTCGTCCAGCCACCGTGTGGAGCTCAGCTCACTGAAAGTGGACGGTGGCCAGCTGCCCGATGGGGCGGGAAGGCCACACGTCCAGCCCTCCCCTCCCTTCTCAGACGGCCTTCGCAGAGTGGCGCCAGGAAACCGTGCAGGAGTGACCGATGCTGAGAGCCCTGGGAGGGGTGGGCGGCGGCGCCCGGGGCTGCAGGAGCTCACAGAGCGCCAGCCACCCATCCATGGCCGCACAGACGGTGCTTGAGCAGAGCTGGCCTTGACCCCAGGCCGTTTCCTCTGCCGTGTGTCGAGCATCCTCTCACAGAAGGATTCCACTGAGGCTACTAAAATCCAGGATAAAAACATGCTGCCGGGACAAGCGTCCCGAGAGCCCGAGGGGCCCCCCGCCCGCAGCCCCGCGCGCCCGCCCGGCGAGGCAACAGCTTGTGGTCGTTAAAATGGTTTGTGGGCTTTTGTTACATCCCCGGAATGTCTTGTTGAATTTTAATTACCCAGATTAAGATCTATTGACATCATTATTGAGATATATAAAAGTTTTATTTAAACATGGATGTCCCAGAAGCGAATACTCCCGGGACAGTGGACGACTTTGCTGCCTCCTACACGGAGCCCGTGGGCCAAGGACACTCGCTGGAGCGCAAGGAAGCCCCTGCAGTGGGTGCCCGCCGGGGAGGAGGTCCACGGACGGCCCCGTGGCTCCCGGTGTCCCCACGCACACCCACACTGGGTCCCCTCCGACCCCCTTCGTTCCCGTCTCCCGCACTGCGGGCTCGGGAGGAGGCAGAGCCAGGAACGAAGGCGGCAGGTGCCTGCTCTCCGGTGCTCACCCCTCCCCCGCACGCCCCTCCACCGGGGGCTCCTCACCCCCTGTGCTCACCTGATGCAGGGCGGGGCAGCTGCTGGGTGCGGTGTCCCCGTGCGCTGCGCGCTGGGGACCTTGGCCCTTCCTCCAGGAGAGGGAGCTGCAGAGGTCGGGAGGGTGGGAAGGGGCTGTCGGGATGCCCCACCTCCACAATCGCCAAACAACCCGGGGACTCGGCGTCAGGGGGAGAACCCAAAGTGGGAAGCGTGTCAGAGAAACACGGGGAAGATACTGGCGACTCTGGGGTCGGGGAGGGCGACCCCACGAGGTCGGACCCACGAGGCGGAAAGCCCAAGGCAAAGGCCAGCAGCGTGGACGCGCTCACTTAAATTTCCCGCGTGAACAAGGACAGTTTACACGAAGACAAATCTGGGGAAGAGAAGGTAGTTTTCACTTGTATCCACACGAAGGCGCAGAAACGCTGCTCCGACCGGAAGCCCTACGACTGATACAAACCCACAGCTGGCTGGCGATGGGGCCGAGGACAGGGAGGGAAGGTGCCCGGAGAGCAGGCGCGGACGGAAGGAGGCCTCGATTCGACGCCAATCGGACCCCGGGCTGAGAGGTCACGGCGAGACGTGCGGCTGGTTCAGGCGCGGGCGCCCCACTCGTGCGCTGGTTCGGGGGCGAAGCCGGCGCTCCAGGCCTGAAGGCGTGTGCTCCCCACGACTCGGCGATTTATCTCAAGGCGAACGTCGGAAGGAAAGCTCCGTGCCTATGTCTGGAGAGGGTCTTACGGGAATCCCTGTCCCCTCCCTGTGGTGACGGAAGGTCTCCAAAACAACCCGGCAGAGCCATTAACCCCCGAGGGTCGGTCAGCCGGGTCGGCGGCGCAGGAGCGACCTCAGTGTCGCAGGGAGAACTCACCGCATAGAGCCTCCCACTGAGTGGAAAACCACACACGCTGCGGGAGCTGCACGTAAACGTCCAAGAACGCAGAATGTTTCTTAGCCTCTGGCAATTCTCCAAAGCGGAGACGGAAACTGTTAAATGCCGCCCGCAGGACAGTGACGCTCTGGGGAGAGAAGAAGGGAAACCGGCCACTCGGTGCCTATTTATTATCTATCTTTGTGGAACAAATACCTGCAAACTTAGCGCCTGGAGCCACCTCGCTGTTATTATGTCACGGCGTCCGCGGGCCGCGGTCCCTCCGTGGCCGGGCTGGGCCACACCTGGGGGCTCGGCTGGGGGAGGACCCCCCCTTTGTCTGTGGGGCCGAGGGCCGGAGGCGCCAGATGGGGCCGAAGTGGGACCTTCCTTCCTCCCTTCCTCCCTCCTTCCTTCCTTCCTCCCTGCTTCCTTCCTCCCTGCTTCCTCCCTGCTTCCTTCCTTCCTCCCTTCCTTCCTCCCTCCCTGCTTGCTTCCTTCCTTCCTCCCTCCCTTCCTTCCTCCCTTCCTTCCTCCCTCCTTCCTCCCTCCCTTCCTTCCTCCCTTCCTTCCTTCCTCCCTTCCTTCTTCCTTCCTCCCTCCCTCTCTTCCTCCCTTCCTCCCTTCCTTCCTCCCTGCTTCCTTCCTTCCTTCCTCCCTTCCTCCCT
>CM053571.1:1070366-1087255 GCA_028646485.1 Cryptoprocta ferox
ATGGGACAGAGGAGGGAGCCCGGGGTGGGACAGACGAGGGAGCCCGGGGTGGGACAGATGGGGCAGCCCGGGGGGGACAGAGGAGGGAGCCCGGGATGGGACAGAGGAGGGAGCCCGGGGTGGGACAGACGGGGCAGCCCGGGGTGGGACAGACAGGGGAGCCCGGGGTGGGACAGACGGGGCAGCCCGGGGTGGGACAGACGGGGGAGCCCGGGGTGGGACAGACGGGGCAGCCCGGGATGGGACAGAGGAGGGAGCCCGGGGTGGGACAGATGGGGCAGCCCGGGGGGGACAGAGGAGGGACCCCGGGGTGGGACAGACGGGGGAGCCTGGGGTGGGACAGACGGGGCAGCCCGGGGTGGGACAGACTAGGGAGCCTGGGCTGGGAGGGGCCACGGCCCAGGTGGGCACAGGGGCACGAAGTCAGCACCGCCGCCACCGGGACTCTGCAGGCGGCTCCTGGGCACAGAGCTTTCTGGAAGCTCCTGTCTTTCTCCAGGACCAAGACATAGAGACGGTGGGCTAGTCCAGGCACGCGATGAAGCCGCTCCTGGCGCCCGCCCGCCCCTCCCACGGGGCTCCTGCCTGCGGATGTGGCACCTCGAAGGCAGGGGGGCGACGCCCCGGGCAGGTTGCCCAGAGTGTCCACCGGCCACAGCGCCGTCAGAGGACACGAGGCCCCACAGCGATGTGCAGAGGAAACTTAATCTCCCAGATGGAGAAAAGTTGGTAGAGGTTTTCCACGTCTTTTTCATTACATTCGTTCTGAGGCTTTTATTAATTTAGTGGAGCTTCTTAATTAAAGTCTCGATGAATAATTGAAACATAGTTTTTGATTATGCTGGATTTGGTGCCATTTTGAGTTGTAATTGTAACTAATAAATTAGTTAAACAGGTAGGACGATGAAATCTCGTCTCAAGGGAAGCACTAATAATTTCCAGAATTTATCTACATGCCATTCAGAGAATTTGTGCAGAAAAAAAAATTGATGATCAGAAGGAAAACCAGACCCAAATCTTATTAATCAGCCAGGTCTGCTCTGTAAGTGCGGGACCCGCTAATGACACACGGTCGTCCCCACTGAGGGGAGGAGGGACCGTCTGACTCTCCCTCCGCTTCCCCTGCACAGGGCAGCTGGCGAGGGCGGGAGGGGCATCTCGGTGTCCCCGGGGCACGGAGCTCCAGGGAAGCCCATGTGGCTGCACCGCGTCCCCGGACGGTCCCCGCACCTGGTCTGCCTGTGGGCTGCCCCCTCACCCTGCCGGTCAGGGCCCCACTGGGCAGCTCAGCCCTGCACAAAGCTCAACACGTACGTACCTTGCGCAGTGGGTGCCAATGTGCCAGGTCTGAGGAAAACGCAGGCGTGTGGAGAGAGAGCTGGACCAGAGGCAGGGACGACAGGAGACCCAGAGCAACGGGGGATGCGGGCCGGACGCCGCCGTCTTCCATGGGTCCCCGCGCAGGAGCTCCCGGCCTGGGGGCCACAGGCACCTGTCCACCCCCATCCCTTCTCTGGCCCAGGAGCCGGCAGGGTGTGCGGGATGCCACCACGCCACATCCGCGTCACGTTAGGTCCTGGGAGGGTCCGGGCCCAGAGAGCTCCGTGAGCCTGGACGGTCTGTGTCGGCTGAGAAAGGGCCCCTCCCCTGGGCCCCGGGGCCGCGCTGTCCTCTCCCAGCGGGACTGTGGCAGGTGCAGTCCCGTCCGTCAGCCAACGAGCGAGCATCTCACGAGGGCCGGCTGCGTGTGAAACCCTGCGTGTGTGGTGCTCACGAGGGCGTTTTGCAAATGAATCACAGTCGTGCCCGTACATGCACGGGGACGGTGGGAAGTGCTGGCCCGTCTGGACTCCCGGAAGCAGCTGGAAACACTGGGAAGCACGGAGGCGCCGTCCGCATCGTTACCACAAACGTCTCCTCCCACAGAGGTTGCCACACGTGCTCCAGTTGCGTCATCACCTCCGGCGTCAGAGCCGCCAGCTCACCGCTAACCCGCGGCTCCCCGGACGCACGCGGACGGGCCCGGAGCTCGCGCCTCAGAGACGCACCGAGGTCTCTCGGTCCTGCTAAGTCGCCAACTACCTTCGGGCGGGACTGTCATTCTGTGTACGCGTTCTTGGCACTCACGGCACTGCTGAGCATTAACACACACTGTTCGTTGATCCTCCGACCGCGAAGCGACGTTCAGGGCAGGAGCAGTCAGTGCCTTCGAGGCTGTGGGTGGTCACATGACGGGATGCGGGTCCTCGTGACCCCAGCCTCCCCAGGATCCTGGAACCTGCCTTTGAGGACAGCACCAGCCCTGTGAACTCCTGAGGCACAGGGACGCATCCTCCAAGGAGCAGGCGAGGAGGTGGCCAGTGCCAGAGCCTGGTCACCGCATCCCTCACGGCTCCGGGGTGCTCCAACCCGTCTCAGGCCCCCGCCGTGGCCCGCACCCCGTGGAATGGAAAGGGATCCTGCAGGGTCCGTGGGGTGGGGCTCTCTGGACCCAACAACCTGTTCCAAATCCAGCTAATCACATGTCCTGAAATCAGCTTACTCTGTCCTTGGGTTAGGTGATCACGGACCCACTGCCAGGGTGGGAATCGCGCACCTTGCCACATCTGGAGAACGGGAGGGCTGTGTCCCAGAGCAGGTGCCCAGGGGGCTGGCGTGCCCACGTCCCGCTCACCCGAACCCCAGGGCAGGTGCCCAGGGGGCTGGCGTGCCCACGTCCCGCTCACCCGAACCCCAGGGCAGGTGCCCAGGGGGCTGGCGTGCCCACGTCCCGCTCACCCAAACCCCAGGGCAGGTGCCCAGGGGGCTGGCGTGCCCACGTCCCGCTCACTCGAACCCCAGGGCAGGTGCCCAGGGGGCTGGCGTGCCCGTGTCCCGCTCACCCGAACCCCAGAGCAGGTGCCCAGGGGGCTGGCGTGCCCGTGTCCCGCTCACCCGAACCCCTGACCCTGCTCGGCGCCGGGTCGACGTCTGCCTTTTCTGCTCCAGGGAGGCCCAGAGGAGAGGAAATGACGGCACCACAGGCCACGCAGCCACGGAAGGGCAGCCGACAGAGGCTGGAAGCACGGGGATGGGAAGGGCCACTGCACGTGGGAATCAGGGTCCCACAGGAACGCAGGGCTCGGAACCGAGAAGCAGGAAACCAAACCGTCAGCAGGGAGCGAGCAAGGGCTTTCCTCCTGGTTCTGTCTGTCCCTCCACATCCTCTGGCTCCACCTGGGCCCCCCCCCAGCCGCTCGAGACCCCTCGGCTCAGCCAGGAACCGCTGGAGTCGTGCGGGCGGTCAGGTGCAAGGTGTCCTGGCCGCAGGCCCAGTGCTCCTGGCATTGCTGGGGCTCAGCCCGGGGTCAGCAGCAGGAGGCTGGTGGGGGACGGGGCGGCAGGGGCAGACCCTTCTGCAAGGGGTGGTGGGTGGGCCTCGATGACCTGCCCCGTGCAGGCGTGAGCCAGGCCATGGGGGGGCTCCCGGCTCAGTGCAGGGTTGTGAGGTCAGGGCCGGGGGGAGGCACTTGGAGGTGGTTTGGGAGCCTCAAACTCCTCCCCTCGTGCAGCGGGCGCCATGCGTGCAGAGGGCACAGGGCCGCTGCTCCCGACGGCCCCCCTCACCCAGCCCCCCGCTGCCCGCTCCTCCGGGGAGATGATGAGGAGCACGTTTTAAATGCAAATCCACTTGCGGTTAATAGTTCTTTAAACGCGTAACGTTAACGGAAGGTTCTATAAATGTTTCCCCTTCTGTCGGGCTGGAAAATCACGAACGGCACCGCTGTCTGTGGCCTAATGGAGCCCCCGCTCAGTGACTGAGCACGAGCACAGCTCTCCCGCAGGTTGTCTGAGATGCCGCACGTCGGGCGTTTTCTAGAAGAAGCCGTGGGGGTGAAATGGAGCCACTTCACTACCCCGACCTCCGGCTCAGACTGATCTCAGAGTTCCTTGTCGTCAGACCGAAGGGATGCGTGTTTTCAGGGCACCTCGTAGCCGTGCACATGCTTCACAGATCTGAGGTCACACTGGATATGTCCCCACGTCACACGCTAACCAGAGCTGTGGCCCCTGGTCACACGTATCACCTCACGTGGGCCAGGATCCATCCCTCGACTCCTCCCGACTCCTTCCTGTCACGGTGTCTGCATAGCTTGGTGCCTTTTTAATGTTTTCCCAGTAGTTTTCTGTACAATTTTCTTGGTCTGGGCCGTTCATTCCAACACGTGGGCTTGAAGATCGTTCTGTCCGATCTTAACAATACACCGGCGGGGGCTGTCATCCTGCGTGGAACTATCTGTTAGTTTGGGGAGAATTGACTTTTTTGTTTTGATTAAGACTTTCTGAGCAAGAACAGAGGGTCACATCCGCTGTGGGCTGAGTGTGTCCCCAGAAATTCATATGCTGAAGCCCTCGGTGCACAGTGGTTGGAGGTGGGGTGTTTGGGGGTGATCAGTGCAGATGAGGAGTAAGACTGGGGCCCTCCTGGTCAGGTTAGGGTCCTTGTGAAAAGAGCAGGAGTCACAGGGCCTCCCCAGAAGCTGGCCCCACTGGCCCCCATCTTGGACCTCCAGCCTCCAGAACCAGGAGAAAATACCTTCCCATTGTCTGAGCCCCCAGTCTGTGGCGTTTCCGTGTAGAAGCCCGAACCGACAAAGACAGTTTCCCATTTGTTCCCAAAGACGTGTGTCATAGCAAACCCACGCGTGTTTTAACTAGTCCTCGTCCTTGGTTAATTTCCTGACGCTTATTCCTAATATAAAGAATATCAGGGGCACCTGGGTGGCTCAGTTGATCGAGTGTCCAATTCTTGATTTCGGTTCAGGTCATGATCTCATGAGTTTGAGCCCCACGTCCGGCTCTGTGCTGACAGTGTGGAGCCTGCTTGGGATTCTCTCTCTCCCTCTCTCTCTGCTTCTCCCCTGCTCACATTGTCACTCTCTTTCAAAATAAATAAATACATAAGTCAGGCGGAGAAGGACAGATACCATATGTTTGCACTCATAGGTCTAACAGGAGAAACCCAACAGAGGACCATGGGGAGGGGAAGGAGGAAAAGAGTTAGGGAGACGGAGGGAGACAAAACACGAGAGACTCTTGAATACTGAAAACAAACTGAGGGGGGAAGGGGAAGGGGGAAAGGTAATGGGGGGTGACGGTCTTGGTGGAGGTCACTTGTGGGCAAGAGCACTGGGTGTTATATGGAAACCAACCTGACAATAAACTATAAAGTGTAAAAAAAATAATAATAAAATAAATAAATAAATAAATACACTTAAAAAAAGAATATCTAATTGACCTTGAAAATTTATCTTATATCTAGCAACATTTACAAAAATTTTACATTAACCCCAGACAGGTTTTGTTTTCTTTTTTTGGGGGGGGGTAAACCGTCTTTTTGGTTTCTTAGCTGTACAATTAGATCAAGTAAAAAGCTGTCTTTGCCTCACCAATATTTACACTAATTACTGAGTACTGAGTATTTGATTTGTCTTATTACGTTTGCTGGGGCCTCCAAAACACACTGACTGAGAGTGACAGGGGCGCTGTGTTAAAGGAAATGCCTTCATGTTCTTAAAGTCTTTGTTCTTTCTCACGTTTCTTTCTAGACATACTTTCTTGGCTTGGATTTTTGTGTTAGTTTTTTATTGCCGCATGACAAATTACCATAAATGTAGGGGCTTAAAATAGCATGGATTTTTTATCTCAAAGATTTACAGGTCAGGAAACTGCTGGGCCTGGCGTAGCTTGGGTTATGGACAGAATTGCGTTAAAGCTCTAAACTCAGTGAGTTTGGAGGTGGGGCCTTTACAGAGCTGATCGAGGTCAAATGGGATCGAACGGCTGGGCCCTGCTCTTGGGACTTCTGTCCTTTTGAGAAGAGGAAGAGACACCAGATCCCCTCCCACTCTCTCCATCCGGAGGGGGGGGGCGTGTGAGGACACAGGGAGGGGGGCGGGGGGAGGGGGGAGCGTGTGAGGACACGGGGAGGCGAGCGGGGGGCGTGTGAGGACACGGGGAGCGGGGGGGGGGGCACCTGCAAGCCAGAAAGAAGGTCTCACCAGAAGCCACCCTGATGCACCCTCATCTTGGGCTTTCAGCCTCAGGAACTTAGAGAGAATAAATGTCTCGTGTTAAAGCCACCAGAATGTGGCATTTGTTACCTGAGCTGACGGATACACTGGGTCCTCTGCTCTGGGTCTCATAGGCGGAAGCTATTCACTGGCCGCATCCATATGCGGCTTGGCTAGGGAGGGATTTGCTTCCCAATCCTCAGACTGCTGGCGGAATTCATTCCCTCGTTGCCGTGTCACTAAGGTCCCCATTTTCTTGTTCGTTCTTGGCCAGGGACAGCTCTCAGCTGCTAGGGGCCGCCCACACTTCTTCCTCAGGGCGCCCCAGGCACACTGTGGGTGCTGCCTCTTCAAGGCCAGTAGCATGTCTCTCTGATCCCTTCTCTGCCTAAGAAAACTCTGTTTTTAAAGGCTCACCTGATTGGGCCAGGCCCACCAAGATAATCTCTGATATGCCCAACAGCACAACATAATCATGGAAATGATAAACTATTGTATCCACAAGCTCTACCCCCGTCCAAGGGGAAGGAATCTCACAGGGCCTACACACCCGGGTCCTCTTAGAATCCTGTTTGCCACGGTTTTTACTAAAAATAATTTATACTGGGTGCTGGGTGGTTCAGTCCGTTAGGCTTCCAACTCTTGACTTTGGCTCAGGTCATGATCTCACAGTTCGTGGGTTCAAGCCCCTTGTCAGGTTCTGTGCTGTCAGCGTGGAGCCTGCTTGGGATTCTCTCTCTCCCTCTCTCTCTGCCCCTCCCCTGCTCACATACACACACTCTCTCTCTCTCTCTCAAAATAAATAAATAAACTTAAAAAAATAATCAATGGGGCACCTGGGTGGTTCAGTCACGTGAGTATCCGACCTCAGCTCAGGTCATGATCTCACAGTTCATGAGTTCGAGCCCTGCATTCAGCTTTGCCCTGACAGTGTGGAGCCTGCTTGGGATTCTCTCTCTATCTCTCTCTCTCTCTGGGCCTTGACCCCGCTTGCACTATCTTTCTTTCTCTCTCAAAATAGTAAATAAACATAAAGAAATATTTTAAATAACTAACTAAATAAAAATAATTTATAGATTTTATAAAATGTCTTTTTTTCTCCTTTTGGAATTTGTTAGTATATTGTGTTATGTTGGATTTCCTCGTTCCCAGTCATGTTTGTGAGTCAAACTAAACAACCTGAAATGTCCCTACTTTTTAAATGTTTTAAGGTTTCCTTGGTGGTCAAGTACAATCTGTGTTTATATATTCAATCAATATGACAAAAGTGATTTTTCTATTTGAAGAGCATAAATTATACTGTTTGTTATTCATGTTCTCTATGGCCTTTTTTATTTCTACTAGAACAGTATAATTCCAGAAAGATGCATTAAAATATCCTATTATGCTTTATCTTTTTCATGTTACTCTGGCTTTTCTAGATTTTTCTCTATTTATTTAGTTGTTATACTGTTTGTTGCTTAGCAGTTCATGCCAATTCAATTTAATATCTCATAAATTAGCTGATATGTTGTTATAATGACCTACTTTCCTTCCAAACGCCTTTATGGTTAAATTCCTCTTTGTGTGAAGTTAAAATTGTCACCCATTTATATTCAACCTCTGCGCCACTTAATCTTAAGTGTTTCTTATAAACCATAGAGCTGAATTTTGTTTTCTAAATCAGTCTGTCATTCCTGTCACTTAAAGGAGAATTTATTCTATTCACATTAAGTTGTCATCAATATTCTTAATTTTATTTCTTCTTTTTTTACTTATTGTATTCATTTTCAATTCCACTTTTTTCCTACTCTCTTTTCTCCTCTTTTTTAAAGCTTATTTTTTTTATTTTGAGAGAAGAGAGAGCAGGGAAGGGGCAGAGAGGGAGAGAAAGAATCCCAAGCAGGCTCCGCACTGTCAGCACAGAGCCGGACATGGACTCAAACCTGCAAATTCTGAGATCGTTACCTGAGCCGAAACCAAGAGTTGGATGCGTAACTGACTGAGCCACCCAGGGGCCCCCGCCTCTTTTTTTTGATATTTTGTCAAGTTTCTGTTTATCATCTTTCTTTTTTTCTTTCAACTTTGGGAGTCCCGCCGCACCCCTGCATCTCCCTGGTGGGCACTACGCCTTCCTCACCTACGCACACACGCACACACAGGTCCTAGATGCCTGGATCGCCGACCACTGGGCATCTTGCAGACATGCCTGGTCTGGAGGAGGTGACGCTCAGCACACCAGCCCCCCCCCACTGAAGCCAGCACAAGTCACCAGCCTTCATCCGACCCCAGACGGTCGCCGGGCTCAGCTCAGGACGGAGACCGTTCAGCAGAAGCCAGCAGCCCCGAGTGATGCTGATGTTTCTTGGAGCAGTTGTGACTCTGTGTTACGCGGCAACCTCACACCAAGAACTGACTGATACACCACACACCTGGTGTGTCCTACACCACATCACACATCTGCGACTTCCCCCCAATACCAAAGAACTTACTGGAAAAATACTTTCTATAGTTTTGTTTATAAAAGAAATCAAAAGAAATGCTTTTTTTTCTAGTCCATACACAGAAAATTAAATGAACTATAAATTCTTAATGGGATGTCTGATAAAGCGAAAGAAACTTCACTCCAGACACTAAATCGGTCTTGACATTTACAACTTCATTAAACAATGAAGCAAAGTCACAGTGTTAGTAGCTCATGAAAGATGACAGCCCCAAATTCAGGCAAGATTGAGACATTTAAGGACATGAGATTGAGGCTTTAGGGTTTTATCTCAGACTCAGAAAGTTAGTGAACTTCATACTTATCCAATATTTACTCAAATGAATGATGGCACTTTGTTTTAGGCCTGACATGGAAGGTTTATGGTAAAGATGACGCTGAGCCCAAGTTCCCAGCCAAGGCCACATCACAGGCTTCCGGAAAGGATGGGAGCACCTCCTTGAGGTGGAAGTGGGTGCGTGGTTTGATCTACGACCGAAACCCTCCGGGCAGGGCGAGCCCTCCTCCAGGAAAACCCTGCTGCGGGCCACTGTCCAGGGTGCTGGAGGCCGTGCTGGTCTGTCCCGATGTCCCCATCAGGGCTACGGGGGTCCCTGTCCACCCTGACACGCCAACCACAGAGACCTTCTTGGAGCGGGCAGATCCGGGGCAGAACTCCAGAGAGCCTGGGGGCAGTAAGGCTTTCTGTGGGGACGGCCTCACCGACCCCCACGTGGGGTCTCTCTGTGCAATGGGGACAGCAGGGGACGCCCACCTGCAGGGCCCAGAATTTGGGTGGTTTTTAACAAAGACTGGCTCTCCACGGGCCCGAGCTCCCCATTTGGATAGATTCATCTGGAATAAGCCCACCTTCACACCCCTGTGTCACCAGCGGTTCTGCAGGAGGATGAGGGGCTGGAGCAGGAGAGGGCTGCCCCCACTCGACTGTCACTGGAGACCCAGGCCCCTGCCCACACGCCCCACCCGCCCACTGGGCAGGTATGGGACCTTGCATACCCTCTGCACCCGGATTCCCTTCTGTCACCTTCTCGGGGCTGATTCGGGCTGTCTAGCTGCCGCCCCCAAGAGGCCTGTGTTCCCCACCCCGTAACTGCTTCCAATTTTCCTCCCACCTCCTCCCAGCCGCTGCCGGTGTTTCTCCTGAAAACTAAGATAACGGCTCACAAATTTCAAGAGCGACATGTGCCACCTAAAGAAAACAGTAACAGAAAGCCACGCCTGGAAGACAAATGGACAGTAAAGCCACGTGGCCCTCCACCCGTGGCGTCCGGGGCTGCCGTCCTGCCACGACCCACACCACGGGCAGCCCCACGCCCCAGGCCCGCTCACCTCCGGGCTCTGCCCGCGCCACCTCGTCGCCTTCAGCGAGGCCTGACTTCCGCTGCGAGCACCGGCCGCTTTCAGGCCCCGCACAAGCAGCGCTGCCTCCGAAAGTCTAAAAGCAGATGGTGTGTCGTTCCCTTGTCGTAAAACGTGGATAACACGGCACCTCCGTGGCGCAAGGGTGTGAAAGCATCACGCATGAAGCACAGGGGCCTGGAGGCGCTGGGCAGCGGAGTTTTTCTCTCACTATTGCTGCGGTGACTGGGCTCCTGTGGACTTTTGTGTTTTCCTGGAAATCAGTGATTTTAAATAATTAGGAAAGAGTTTTCAGGGCGGCTGGGGGCTCAGTGGGTTGAGCGTCCGACTTCAGCTCAGGTCACGATCTCACAGTTGGTGGGTTCGAGCCCCTTGTCGGGCTCTGTGCTGACAGCTCACTTTGCCTTTGATCGTCTCTGCCTCTGCCTTTCTCGGAGCCCCAGGTCCTTCTTTTAACGACTTTTGTCCACTGTTCCCTGCCGCTGCCGTGGGCCTGGCAAGGACACCTCATCCAGCAAGGATGACACCTTGTCTGGCAAGGACACTTCTGCCCAGAGATGCTGCTAGGCAAGGGCAGGTCAGGACTCACCGCACCCTGAAAACCAAACCACCCTGCCCTGCAGGATGCGGTCCTGGTCCCCGGGGCACTCGGGCCGGGAATCCCTGCTGGGTCTGGAAGCTGAGAGCCTGGGGGGGCGTCCACTTTTGGAGCCCGAGAAGGGTCCCGGGACTCGGCCTGGTCGGACAGGGGTGCTCTCTCCTCCCGCTGTGCTGAGGACGGGAGAAAACCCTCCATTGGCCACGTGCTGAGCGTTCCGTCCTGGCTGTGGCGGCTTCCCAGTGAGAGGCACGCATTCAGAAGCCACCTTCCTGAAGGGGAGCCCCAGAGCCTTGGGGACGGACGCGTGGCCCCAAGCACAGGAGCCCGGGAGGGAGGCCCCCACACAGAGTCGTGCCATGGGGGGGCAGCGGGGGCACCCCGATGACCCCCTGTCTGACCTGCCCCGACCGACGCTGACTACACTGTTAAAAAGATCAACTCCTGACTTACCACAAACCTGGCAGCTGTTTCTATCTTTTGTGTTTTTCCATGAGTTAAATTTTTACCAAAAAAAGTGCATCAACTTTACAAAAAACAATGATACTAAATGTTTAACACAATTTGCCAGATTCCTTCCTGATGATTGACAGCGTGAGCTTTTCTGAACAATGCCAATAAAAAGAGGGATTATTCATTATTCCTGAGTGCCGGGCGAGAAGCCAAGGAGCCCACGTTAGCACCTTGTCTCATCCGCACGTTCCCCTTCCGGGAAGCTGATGCGGGGAGGCTGTCATCTTCCCAGGGCCTCCTGGCCACGAGGCAGTAACGTGAGGGGCTCCCAGACCCTGCAGAGCAGGGCTGGGCCTTCCTCCCGCCACCCCTGCCTCCCAGTGCCCGGTGACCAGGAGGCAGCTCCAGCAAGAAGCAGAACGTCTCCCCTGTGCTGGATCCCCCACAACTCACTGGCCTCTGGCAGGGACTCAGGGGGAGCTGGCCCCTCCGGCCACTGCAGGCTGTTCCGGAGCCACACGGCAGGGGTACGGGGGCGCCCGAGCTCACCTGCTGGGCCCCTCAGTGGAGCACTGAGGCCCAGCCCCCAGCCTGCAGGGCATGCAGCCCGGCCAGGCCGGCCCAGACCCCGAGGAAGAACAGGAGGTGCGTGAGTGCTTGTTACGCACCCAGGGTGACTTGGACACCTTGGTGGAGCAGACCCAGCTGCCGTCTGGAATGTAGGTGCTTCATTCTCGTGCTCTTCGAGGTTCTGACCGGTGTCAGCAGGACGTGATCTCTAGGACTACTGGGAACCCCTCCTAAAAGTCCAAGGCCAGGCCTGGTTTCCTGGGGGCCACAGTGTCGGTGAGGCTCTTGTGCCAGGAAGGGGCCCTTCTGGGGCAGCTCCGTGCCAGCCTGAGTGCCCTCAGCAGAGCCCCAAAGGGCAAACCTCCCACCAGCTCCCCGACAGCTGCCCGGCAGCTGTTTCTTGGGCTCCGTTCATTCCCTGTCTCTCCTTTCCCGCGTGTCCCTGTCAGATGAGTGCACCAAGTCCCCGTCACCCAGAGACCATTGCAGAGTCTATGTGAACGACTCCACTGAGGCCTCACTAGATGGAACAGCATCACCGTCACCGCAGAGGGGCCCCGGGGGGAGGAGAGAAGGGAACAGAAGACAGGCCTGGGGTGGCCGAGCCCAGAGCTAAAGGGGTCTTGAGGTCACCAGGCCCCACCCCAAGCCAGGCTCTCACCCCAAACCTCCTCCTGGTTCCCCAGCCGAGAGCCCTTTCTCGGACACCCTGCCTGGACCTGGTCACAGAGCCTCATTCGAACCAAAGCACAACCGAGCCCTGGGGGGAGGCGGGGCCGTGGACACCAACTCCCCACAAGCCAGCAGTTTTGAGATTTGAGAAGCGGATTCAAGAGAGGCCAGAGCATTTCCGTGACCAAGTTCTTGCTGGACTAGAGTCACATCCTTCCTGGCTGTCACCTGCCCTCCTCTGCCCGCTGCAGGGTCGCGATTACATCTGGGAACACGGCCCAGGGGCTCTGTGACCCGCAGCTCAGCAACGGGGCTGGGGGTCCTGAGTGGGCAGAGCTGGGTGTGGGCGCACGGGCTCCACACCTCCCCTGCCTTCCCCCAGGATTTCTCCACCCAAATCTGGATTTGCGCTCTCGCCTCAGGCCCCTCAGGCTGTACTGGGCAGCAGGGGGACCTGGCACAAGGCTCCTTCCTGTGGCCACCGCCTGCCTCTTGCAGGGCCCCCCTCCCCGCCCTCGCTCAGGATAGGCTGGCCCTCTGGGCCCCAGCTGGACCCTGGGAACATGACCTGTGAGGGTGCCGTGCACCCTGGGCCTCTGGGGAACTTCCGCCCATGGGAGGGAGGAGCGCGTCTCCACCCTGCATCCCAGGGGGACCCTCCAGGGCGGCCCCTGTGCGGGCTCTCGCAGGACGCCCACTGGCCGGGCTCTCTCCAGACCACGCCCCTCGCAGAAGACGAGCTCCTGGTAGGAAGCGTCTGCACACCCACAAGCTCTGCGCTGGGCCTTGCAGTCGGGTCGTGGGCTGCCCGCAGGCTTGCCGGGTGCTCTGCCCGCATCCCGCGTATCCGGCTCGGCTCGCATCGGGGAGTGCTGGGAATGGCCGAGACTCCAGGGGCTGCACGATCCCTGGTGATGGCAGGCAGCTGCCTGGAGGTGATGCCAGACTCCCCACACGGGAGCTCCGTGCAGTGGCTTCTGGAAGTGCCACTGGAAGTGCGCATGTCAGTGCGCACATGCCCCCTCGTCCGTGCAGCACGGGCAGTGCACTCCTGAGCTATTTTTAAACACACAGCAGAACCCGAGTGATCGAATGTGTTATTAACCAGTGATGGCCTGTGATCGTCAATTACTTAACTGAGAGAATCAAAGTACAAATTGCCGGGTTCGCTCAATTACTGCTAAAATGGTATAAAAGCATTTTAATTGTGATCAGAACGCGCACTCTCCAGTGTGGATATTAAAGGAATAATGAGCAGTCATAAATACAGTGACCCATTTATCTCCTTATCTGCTTACCAAACAGAAACATCACATCCCGGGAAACGGACTCAAACAGCAGAACCGAGTTAATTAGGTTTACTGAATTAGTGGAACATCTAAATTGGATTCTATTCCAGTGTTTAGTTGAAATTTATCTTAGCCAGGAGCTGGGTTTCCGGATGAAAAACAAGTGTCAAGTAAAATAATGAACCTAATACAAAATTATTTTCTTAAAAAAATAAAAGTTAAAAACGCATTCCTGGGATTTATTTAATTTTTTTCCCATTTTTCCAAAGATGGTTGGAGAAGTCAGAGGTAGTTTTAGGTAAAGAGCCAGACGTTACTCCCATTACACCAAGGCCCCTTTCCTGTCCTCAGTCGTCCTCGCCGGCAGCGGCGGGGAAGCCGGCTTTGGGTTTCTCGAGCTCAGTAAGTGAGAAGCATCCTGTGCTGCCATGGCCACTGGCTGTCCACCCGGAGGCCCAGCCTGGTGGCAGCATCTGCATCCCCTTATTCAGGGTGTGAACCAGCAGCCTCAGGCCAGCCTGATGCCTTGCTGGTGCCTGGAGCCTGGAGGGCAGCAGGGGGAGCCCAGGGAGAAAGGGTGCCTCCCTGGGAGCTCGATCTAAATGCCCGTCTGTCTAGCATTCGTCCACCAGGAAGGGCAGGAGGACAGAGCTGATGTGGAAAGGCAATATTCTAAGAGCTAAGAGATAGGAATCTTCCATAAACCTTGCTGGACCCCCTGTGAAGTTCAACACGTCCCAGAGACAGAAGACCTACGTGCCCCACAGGTCAAAGCTGGCCGCCAAGGAGGAGCGCCTTCCACAAACACACAGAATCTCGTGATAAATACAGAAGGGCACTGGCTGTAAATAACAAAAACACCAACACGGGACAGATGATTGAGGGCAACAGCACGGCTGCCGTGAAGGGCGGGACTGGGAGGAAGTTAAGCGATGCTGACACTTGGTCACAGCCACGGGGAGGACAGACACACCAAATAGCCTCAGACTTCATCATAAAAATATGCTACAACGCAGGAGTAATATATATTCTTTATTCGTATAGATGCGCACACACACACACACACACACACACACACACAATGTACCAAATTGAGGGAGACAAACCAAATACACGGGCAAACAATCATATAATTCTCTGCAGACACTTCACAGACATTAATTCACTGACTCGTCACCCAAACACTATGAGAAAGTGCTATTATTATTCTGTTTTACAGAGAAAAAATCAGAGACACCTGGAGGTGAGGCAGCTTGCCCAAGAACACTTAGCTGGTAAGTGGTAGAGCTAGAATCCAAAGTGAGGGCAAAGTCTGTCCTTAGTTACTGAGATAGGTGCCTCTCAAGAAAATCAAGTCAATCAGACTAACAGCAAGAAAAGAGGACAAGAAAGAAGCAAAGAGAAGGATCGATACACGCAAAGCACAAACTACGTTGACAGATATTGGTCCAGTTAGATGAGTAATCCAATAAATATAAATGAGTTAAATATACTTTTTAAAAGGTGGAAGCCCTCCAGCACATCATGTTAAAACAATCCAAGCTATGTGGTGTTTAGGAGACTTAAAAAGGACAATGAGGGGGTGCCTAGGGGCGCAGCTGGTTGAGCATCCAATTTTGGCTCAGGTCACGATCTCAAGGTTCATGGGTTTGAGTCCCGTGTTGGGCTCCGTGCTGACGGCTCAGAGCCTGGAGCCTGCTTTTGATTCTGTCTCTCCCTCTCTCTCTACCCTCTCCCACTCATTCTCTGTCTCTCTGTCTCTCAAAAATAAATAAACATTAAAATTTTTATTGTTTTTTAATAAAATTAGGGGTGCCTGGGTGGCTCAGTCGGTTGAGCTTCTGACTTCAGCTCAGGTCGTGATCTCACAGTTTGTGGGTTCAAGTCCCACATCAAGATCTGTGCTGACAGCTCAGAGCCTGGACCCTGTTTCATATTCTGTGTCTCTTTCTCTCTCTGCCCCTCCCCCACTCATGCTCTTTCTCTCTTAAGAATAAGTAAAACATTAAAAAAATAATAAAAAAATTAAATTAATTAAATTATAAAAGGACAATGAGGATAATGCATATATATATATATATACACATGCATAGATTTTATATATATATATACATATTTACTATGGTTAGAGAAAGAGGGAGAAGAGAAGTAGAAGGCATATCTTGGGAAAATAGCATTGAAAGCAACAAAAAGAGAATAGCTCTGATTTTTGAAAAGAAGCAATGGGCAATTTATCAAGGAGATGTGGTCATGTTGAGAGTAAATGCAAATATTAAGATAACTTTGAAAACCACAGAGAAAAGTGGAGAGAGCCAGGGGGGACGCTGACAGCTGCAGCCACAGTGGGAGTTTGTCAGCACAGACCCTCAGAGGGTGGCCTGAGAGAACAGGTGAGAAGCATCCAGAAGCCTAAACAGCAGAAGCCTAAACAGCAGAACAATAGCCACGTGTGACCTGTGAGCCTCGCAGGCGACCAATGCATGTGTTCTGTGGAGGCACACTCGGTGTGCATGAGCCAGCCTCCCCAGGCGCCACCCTCTCCCAGAACCCCTCCCCGCCATCCTGCCAGTCTTCATCAAGGTGGGCCCGGCTCAGGACACACTGGGCTGGAGACTCCCACACACACTGCTCTCCCTACCCTGAGTGGGCAGAACCCCCGTGGTGTGAAACTCAGCAGCTCACTGATTGCACCCTATTTCACGTGTGGGCGTAAAGAGATGCGGAGCGAGTGGAAGGCAAGCTGGCCGACCAGCAGGGACCAGAGCTGGCTCCCTGGAGCTGGCTGTGCAGACCGACTCCAGGCTCTGGCCTGGACACCCAGGCCAGCTGAAGTGGCCCCCAGCACCCTGGGGGGAGGGGACACAATGACAGGACTTGTCCTCCAGAAGCTGAGCAGCAAGGCCCAAGGACAGCAGGCATGGTGAGCACGTCACACGGGCAGGGACTGAGGGAGCACTCAGGCTCAGCCAGAGTTGGGGCAGCCTCACTGGACTGAGCTCTGGAGTGGGGGGGGGGGAATGCCCGGAGGGGAGACCAGGGGACTTGTGGGAGGGGGGACGCCCAGTGGGCAGCACAGGGGCCTGGAGCATACAGGAAGGGCCAGCCTTTGGGCATCCAACCAAACTCATACCTTCAGCACATCTGGCGACAGACTCTCTATCACTGTGGACAGTCGTCCCAGGATAAGGCACCCAACCCAGAGGTGTGGACATTTGGGCCACATAGCTCCTGGCTGGGACTGTCCTGTGTACCCATGAGCAGATGGCGAGCAGCACCGGCTGCAGCCACTCAACGCCTGTGGCATCTGCCACCTCCAGTGGTGACGGGCAGTAGAACCTCCGCATGCTGCCACTGTCCCTGGGGGCAGGGTCTCCCTGGCGGACGCCGAATGACGCCCACACGCAGCCCCCCCC